>APFE030242989.1:0-23041 GCA_000404065.3 Pinus taeda
TTTTTCCTCCTCCTGCTCTGTCTCTTTTTCTACCTCATATTCTGTCTCTTCAACTCTCCCTTCCTCTATTTCTTTTATTTCCTCCTTCCTCTCTTACCCTACTATGTCACCATTAGCTTCATCTTCTCCTCCTTGATTTTTTCGCTCATCGATAATAGCAAAACTGGCATCATAGGTTAATGCCTTGATGCCATCCTCAGCTGTCATATTTCTGAAAACTTCCAGTGCTATAGGGATTGTTAGGGTATGGAGGGCTTCTTCTACCAGGATCTTGATTAGGCCATGGTGAGATAGCTTCTGTGAATTTCCTTCTTGTACCTTGGTGCTAGAGTCAATGAGGGACTGAATGAGAAAGTAAGGGATACTAAGCTTTCGATGTGTTGGGGTATCCATGCCATACCTCAATTCTTGGAGGATTCTGAAATGATATCTATAAACAATGTTGTATGTCCCCTCACAAGAAATGTATTTTATCACTTGGTAGCTAACCTCATCCTAGGGATATGGTAAACTAGCCTTCCTATTTCCATTTTTGTCTTCAAGAGGGGTTTCATTATCTTGGAAAAAATTCCTCTTGGCAGCATGGCCAATTATTTTCTCATCATTACTCCAAGGCAACCCTAGAGGAAGGGTAGAGACCCTACTAATGAATTCAAGGGTTATTTCAATGGAGAGGCTTCTAATGGTTACAGTAGCATGAATTCTTGTGTGATGGACTAGAGAGAGCACAAATTCATGGGTAGTTTCATCATCAAATCCTTTAAACTTCTCAAAGAAATTCATCCAATTTTCCCTTGTAAATATTTCCACCACTTGAGGATGTGCGTGGAGTCGAGTGGGCTCTTTTCTCATAAACCCCCTGTTATACTACTTGTACTTGTTTTGAAAAAATAGATATGGAGGTGGAGACAAATAATTTTGAGTGAAATAGAAGAAAAGAGGGGACTGTGATTTTTTTTATTTTTTTTAAGAAACAATTTTTTTTTTATGTATTTCTATCCTCTTAAAGACTCATTTTTTCTTTAATTTGAGACCAGCTCTTTCACATTCTATATTCAATAGAGGACATTCATGAACCCTTCCTCTTTAGACTAAAATTCATGCCAAAAATCACGTTTCCTCCCTTGAAAATGACTCACTGCCCCTCCTATATAAGCCCATTGTCCCTCTTGTAGATTTCCAGTAGGTGCTCCTCTAGAAAATGTCGAAAGCAAAAATATGGAAGAGATCGATGGAGGATGGTGGATACGAGGCTATGGGGGAATAAGAATGTTGTTGTTTGTTTAAGTTATGAGGATAAACTAAAGAAATGGTGGTGAGAATGCGCGGGGAGGAGTGCTCATTACCTTTTATGGCTGTTTTTGGTTATGAGTGCTGAGATGGCAAGGTGTACGTTGCCTAGATTAAGATCATTGCTCCCCAATTGCTTGGTCATCATGACCCCCCTCGTAATCGTCCCCTCATTACTGTGTTGGAGTTAACTCTTCCTCCCACTACCTGTTCTTCGCATCTTTTGCTTGAGTTGATTGTGCACATGTGTGGGTGATATCTCAGTTAAGTGAAGTCAACTAAATGAAGGTGGTCAAGTTAACTAGCCACCTTTCCCTCCTTCGATTTCAACCATCTCATTGCGTCCATATGATTCCTAGTTACACAAATGCAAATAGAGGAGTGACTTAGCTACTTACTTGTAATCCAAGTGTATTTGCTACCATCGATTGTAAGGTGTTGTAGCTTTCTCTACTCCATGCCTTCATTTCCCTTCATGCATGTTGTCTCTATTTCTTGATGTGTTGTTGTGCATCTTTGCAGGTTCTTCTTTTGCTGGAGATGAGCTGCATGTGCCTTTTCAACCTTCAGATGTGTTGTCCCTTACTGTTGGTGGTGGACTTCTACGGGATCAGCTGCTATAGGAGCTCCTGTAGCTGCCTCTCCCCTTGAAACTTCAGCTATTTCCCTGTGCTTGGAACTTAAGAATGATGCTAGAGGTGGAGATTAATGATGGACAGATAGTAGGTAAGCTTGAAGTAAAGTTAATGGTTCCTTTTCGTCCTTTTATTTTTTGTTTTTGTTTTCAAAACTAAAAACTGTTTTTCTATGTTTTTTCTTGGCAAGAAAAATAATAATAATGATGCTTGGAGTGTGATGAAATCTTGGAAATGATGGCAAGGATGTCTGAATATGGTAAGAGGGATTAGAGGTTCCTCATGAAGCTTTTCTTGTTCCTCAAACTGCCTCCTATAAACACTTTTGGCTCTTTGTAATTCCCACAAGAGCCTCTTGTAGAAAACATAGTTTTGGAAGAAGAGGTACAATGAGGTGAAAGAGATGCCAAAAATGATGGAGGAAGGTGTGGTGAAGATGAGATGGATGTTGGTATGAATGTCAGGGTCCCCTTGGCACCTTCTTCTGCTCCCTGTGGTCCTCCTACAAACCTGCAATGCAATAAAAATTCATTTTTTCTTTCTCTTTTTTTTTTTTTGAAAACAAGTAGGGCACCTTAGAGAGATTTTCACCTTAATTTTCTGCCCTAGGCACCTCCAAGGGAGGTTTTCACCTAGGGATCTTATTCTTTTCCCCTTTTTTTAGACATCACTGGACCGCCTCGGAAGAGGTTTTCAACCCAATGATGGGACTCAAGCGCCTCATGGAGGTTTTCACTTGAGTCCTTATTTTTTTCTCTTTTTTCTTCATTGAGTGGGTGAAGGGGAAGCTAAGATATGCTCCACTACCATCATTGTTTTATTAAAATCTTGAATAAGCTCTCCCTTGAAGAGGGGTTTCTTGTAGACTTTCAATTAATGTCCATTGACAAGCATGGGGATGGCTTCATCATCGATGGCTCTGATCAAAACTAAACCATTGTTATTGCATTTCTTCATAGTGTAGGGTCCCAGCCATCTTGTCCTCAGCTTTCGTTTGAAATCCTTGTATCTTGAATCGTATAGTAGTGCCCAATATCCCTCTTGGAATTGCTTCTCCCTGATATTTCTGTCATACCATATCTTTCTCTGATGCTGAACTACCTGTGTATGGAGAACGGCTTGCAATCTGTATTCATCCAATCCATTGAGCTGAAGTAATCTCCCGTTTTGTGCATGGCTAAGGTCTAGGTCCAACTGAGCTGCCATTATTAGGGTATTGAATTCAAACTCTATTGACAGCAAAGCCTTCTTCCCATAGACTAGTTCACAGGGTGTGAAATCAGTCGTGGTTTTCAATGTTGTGTTGTAGGCCCAAGTGCCCTCAACTAATCTGTCTGCCTAGTATTTTCTGTTGCTGCTCACTACCTTGGTTAGGATCGCTTCCATTGATCTATTATTGACCTCCACTTACCCATTGGATTGTGGATGGTAAGGGGTGGAAGTCCTGTGCTTGATCTTATGACATGTGAGCATGTCTTCAATCAGGTTAGAAGTGAACTGACTGCCTTGGTTTGTGACCAACTCTCTCGAATACTTGAACTTGTAGAGTATTTTTTCCCTCAAAAACTTAGCTACTTTTTCCTCCGTCACTACTTTGATTGCTTTTGTCTCACCCACTTTGTTAGGTAGTGGGTGCAAACAATGATGTATTGCTTCTACTTTGAAGGAGGGTTGATAGGCCACACAAATTCCATGCCCCCCTTCTCAAATGGCTCAAAGGTCACTTGAGGTTACATGTGAATTTCATCCTTTGGAGTGGGTTTCCCCATCCTCTGACATCAATCACACTAGATCATGTATCTCCTCACATCCTGATGAAGAGTGGGCCTCCGTCATGATAGTTTAGGAGGATGTCAAAGACTTCCTCCTCCCTGGCACATCCTCTGAAGATCTGATTTGGGCGAACTTTGAAGAGATTGCCTCCAATCGAGGTAAAAGGGGCGCTTTTCCTTACTATCTTGCTCTTCTCTTTTGAGGATAGGTGTGGTGGGAACTATGTTGAAACCAAGTAGTTTTCTATATCAGCAAACCATTGAGAGAGTACTGATAAAGAAAATAGGTGTTCATCTAGCATTTGGTCATCCACCATTCCTCCTTCAACTGGAAGAAAATTTACTCTAAACAAAAAGTTAACAACAACATTCTCTTTACCAGGCTTATCAATAATGGTCAGATCAAACTGCTGTAGTAAAAGCAACCATCTAATAATGTGAGAATTTACATCTGGTTTGTTCATTAAATATCTAATTGCAGCATGATCAATGTGCACAAAGGTTTGACAGCCTGTGATATAATGTTTGAAATTGTTTAAGGAATGCATGAAATCAAGGAGTTCCTTCTTGGTCATTTTATAGTTTAACTCTGCCTTTGACAAGTTTTTTCTTATAAACTATATGGCATAAGGTAACTTTCCATCAATTTGTCCTGAGGTTGATCCTATTGCTTTGTTCAAGGCATCTATGTGAATATGAAAGGGTAGGGCCCAGTTAGGGCCTCTAAGAATTGGGGCAGCCACTAGCTTTCTCTTCAGGGTATCTAGGGTTTCTTTACAGTTTTAAGATCATACGAACTCAACATCTTTGCCTAGGAGGAAAAATAAAAGAGAGGCTAACTTGCTGAAGTATTTAATGAATCTCCTGTAATATCCAGATAATCCTAGGAAGCTTCTGACATCTCTCAACTTTTGAGGAGGTGGGACCCTTTGGATGATGGCAATTTTGTTGCGGTCCACCTGCAGTCCTTGTTGAGATATTGCATGACCTAACACGGTCCCTTCAGTTATCAAAAATTCACATTTTTCTAGACTAAGGGACAGGTTCATCTCAAAAAAATTATCTAGAACTTTTCCTAGGTTAGATAAAGCTTCCTGAAAGTCAGAGCCATAAGGAGTAAAATTATCCATGTATATTTCTACTGCATCATGAACAAGTTAAAAAAATATACTCAATACCGCTCTTTGGAAAGTGGCTGGAGCATTGCACAAACCAAAAGGAAGGACCCAGTATGGAAAGGTACCCCAAGGACAAGTGAAAGTGGTCTTATCTTGGTCTTCCGGGTTGATTTGAATCTAATTGTACCAGCTAAACCCATCTGGAAGGAGAAAAACTTTTTCCATGATAGATTGTCTAACACTTGATCTATGAAAGGTAAAGGAAAATGGTCCTTTTTAGTGGATTTGTTCAATTCCCGATAGTTGACACAGATTCTCCACTTACCATTTTTCTTTGGCACTAGCACCAAAGGAGAGACCCATTCACTATCAGAGATGGGATAGATGAATCCCGCATCGAGAAATATCTACATTTCTTCCTTAACAATATCTTTAGGTGTTGGGTTCTATTATCACTTGGTTTTTCCTTGAAGTTGTTACAAGAAGGAAAGGGGTCTGAGGTAAACAAAACCAACTTTTAAGGATAGAATCTAGCCAATATGTACTTAGAGAAGACTTTCTCTTTATGATTTAGCTTTGTTTATAGGATATTAGGCTGGTTATGAAAGCTTAGGGAGTTTTGATTTTGTTTGGTGGTGGAATTGAGGAGCAGATGGATGGAACGAGATATTTCAGGCCATTGGGCTATGGAGTCAACTGAAGATGGCTTAACTGGATCAGGTCGATTCAATAAAGGAGGGCTTCACAAGGAAAGAGAGCTAACCAAGAGAACAATGATAACTTGAAAGGGTGAAATGGTCTTGAAAAGAAGGGAAATTAAGAATCCTTCAACAAAGTTTAGGATGAGGGAGTGTGGGTGTTCATTAACCAAAAGCAATTAAGAATTCTTTGTTAAATGGCCACAATGATAAACTAAGAAGTAGGGAACAATTAAGAATTCCCTACCTATGATAGCTTGGAATAAAACATTAAGAATATAAATGATTTTAAAGATAGAATGAAGTAAAGCTCTTTCTGAAATATACTTTTTCGTTTATCATTAAAATATGAAACACATGTGAAATGTTTAAATAAGGGAACTGTAAAAACATAAGATATAGAATACTTATTTGTTTCTCGTTTGACAAAGGAATCCTATAACAGTCCTTTTCTTTATTACTTTGTCGAGCTAACCATACAATAGTTGTTCAACAACACTTCCATTCCAAAATAAAGAGTCTATAGAAATGTTTAAGAATCCACCCTCAGTACCTTGAATGAAGAAGTACTTATACAAAATTTACAACAAAATATCTCCTAACTGAGAGAGATATATTTTAGGAAAACTAAATATATTTTACATAAATGTAGAGACAGATTGTCTTGAAAGTAGAAACTGAATGTGAAATACTTGGTTGCTGTCCCTGCTTTGTTGAAGGAGTTGGAGGTAGGCCCCATGATTGTGCATCTTGTTGTCTTGCTCATAATTCTATGCTACCTGATTGCTTTCATCTTTTCACTGATACTCTTTTACCTGCTTTACCATCATTCACCCCTTTTTACGAAAATTGACTATGGTAAATACTTAAATTCACTTTTTACCATGCTAAATCATAAGATGTCTATCATGTTGGTCCACCAATCATCTCTTGGTATTCTAGTCCTTGTCAATTTTTTGAAGATTTTGTCTGCTTCTGTGTATTTTACAAAAATTGGTTATATTGGAAACAAGTGTTTTAATTCATGCTCAACATAAGAAAGGTTCTCCAAACTATCATAGAGTACTTTTCTTGTGGGTAATGCCTTGGGTGCAGAAGAACTAGCAGCGGAACTCGCTTGGTTGTTTGCATACTAATGTATTTTGTTGACATAATCATCCTCCCTCATTAACTTATCATTGATGACTAAAGGAATTGGAATTCCTTTACTCTGTAAGTTGCCAAATTTTTCCAAAAATTCATCTATGTCTTCCTGCATATTCAAACATTTTTCGTTCCAGGTTTTGCATTAGAGTCCTTTTAGTTAACACTTTCTTTACTTCAAGGATGGTTCCAGTCCTATCCTCAATATTTAGCTACTCCAACTAATACTTATTTCTACTGTTTATAAATTTTATTAATGTGATGTCCTCTTCAGGCTTCTCTCCTAGTTCTTTCTTGTTTTTTTCAATCTCTTGAAGAGCAGCCTTCACTAAGTCATTTTGTTCAAAAATGATTTGAATTGATGACCAAACATCATTGATTGATTGATGTTGGTCCATAATATCTTTCTGATGTTAGTTAAAAGCTTTTCAAATGTAATATCTTTTTCCATTGTTTTTAGTTGTTGAGCCAAGCCTTTGTTTTTCCTCACTCCTTCAGCAAAATTGATTTTTGACACATCATACTTCTGCTCTACGGTAATGAATTTATCCTTTAACTTTTGAAGTTCAGTGACCTGGAGCTTCATTTCTTCCATGGATTTGATTAATTCTTCTGCGATTTGACATGAGGTTCCTACCTCTAATGTACATGTACCTGTACCTATACCTGTCACTCCAATAGTTCCAGTTGTTCCCAAAGGGACATTTGGTTCTAGAGCAGTTGCCAATGTAGAAGGGACTTCTGTAGAAACCACTGGCACTACATTTTGAGGCTGAGAGGTCGACTCACTTTGCTTGCTTTGTAGTGTTTTCTCTAGTTCCTATTCTGTCTCCTACAGTTGCTCATTTAGCTTTAGGACCAAGTCCATAAGCTCTTCTTCATTCTTCTTCTCAATTACCTCAGCAGTCTGAGGGTGCATGAGTGGTGGCAATTTTAGCTTCTTTCTCAGTGTAGCTATATCTTCATTATTTTTCTTTATGAGGCCTTTTTCAACTATGATATCTTTTGGGTTATGGCCCAATCCAATAATCAAATCCTCCAATGATTTGATTATGTTGTCCTTTGCCTGTGAGGAGGCCCTTTCTAGTTGTAATTGATAAGTGGTATTGTTTAGTGAATTCTCCAACCTATGTGCTATCATGGCCTTGCTTGTCAGGGTAGAATAAACCATTTCCCCAGTTTTCTTATGCAATTCTATTTGATCTATGGGGTGAATATCTTTGGCCATGACCTCAAAATCGGTTTTGAGGTAGTCTACAATTGATTTGGGCTGCTATACTATAGGATTTAGAAAGCTCATCTGCATTTTGCCTTCTTTTATTTCATAAGCTGACATCATATTGGTTTGATTATTAGGGGCCATATTCAAGTATTGCATGTAGGCTTGAGACTTCAACTGTTCATTTTTGGCTTTTATCTCCTTAAACTTTCCTTTGATGTCTAAGGTCTTGTCAAATGAAGACCTAAAAGATGAAACTTTGACACCTTGTTGTCGTTCAAGCTCTTGTCTCTGTGAACTAGGTGTCCCACCTATTGGGGATGTATGTAGGCTATCTCCGCCTTCTTTCCTTAAACTCCTTGTTGTTTCTTCAAAAAATTCTTCCTCTGAATGTGGATTTAGCCTGTGCCTCTTAGCACTAGGCTAGTCTTAAGGACCACTGGCAGTGGTAGCTACTTGCTTGTCTCTTTTTAAGCTCCTTTCCTCATTTAGAGGAGTTTACAAAATTGGGGTTTCTCCCATATCAACTTGAGCTAGATAGGATTGTGGTGGATCCTGTTCTTCAGAGATTTTAGGTTACTCTAACATGTCTGGTTGTCCTGATGCTGGAGTATTGGCTCCTTGTTCTTTTTCCTGTGGTGGTTCTACAGGGGGTGCACTAGTTTCCTATGAGTGCCTTTGAGACATATCTGCTATAGAGGCACTATTTCCTGGTGTTGGCTCTAGAGCAGTTCTAACTAGTACCTATTCACAAGAGTCCAGGTCAAGTCTCTTTTCTAGGTCTTTCATCACATTCTCTACATCGACCTGATCACTATCCATTTCAACTAGAGTTCCTTCCCTCAATTCATCCATATTTGCATATTATTCTATTTTAGTAATTTTGTTATGAAAATATGGCGACAACTTGTTTTTCATTCTTCTATCACAAATGAAACCTTGTGGATCATACCTCCAAACTAAACTTTTATTTAGTCTAAATCATTCTAGGATTTCTTCTGCTTCTTTGCTTGCTTCTTTATTGTTGCAGACAAATGGACCTAAATGATCTTTAATTCGCAATTGTGCTTTCTTGTTGGCCTTGGTAAAGTGAATATGATCGGAGTTTATTATTTTGTACTGCCTATATAGCTAAAGGATTCTTTTGATTTCATCACTAATCCTAGGAGGAGGACTTCCTATGACCATGGTGGTCACTGGGTGGACAAACTAGTCAATGAATTCATTGTATGAATAGGGACAAGCAAATAAATAGTGGAAGATAGAAGTCCAAAAAATGATTGATCTAGGATTACCCTTTGTATCATGTTTATTTATAGAAAATGGGAACTTGTTAGACTGATAGTAAAGGAAAAGGTGATATATGAACATGGAATACTTAAATACTTTTTCATTTTCCAGCCTCATGAATTGGTCATGTATTTTCTCAGCAATGAATGCAGCATAGTTATACTTGACAGCAAGAGGCTCACCAAGGGTAAAAATGGAAATTAAAACTATGGTCAGTTCATCCACATACTCACTAGTATTGAAACCCATGACTGCAACTATCATATCAATTATATTCTTGCTCGTCTGTGTGAAGAAAACTAACAAACAGGGAGGCGGATTTCTGGGTTGATGCTGCTTATCCATAAAATTCTGGCAAAGGCGGCCGAGTTCAAAGCGGGATAATTCAGATGATTTCTCTACCAAATCTCTAGGGGAAATGGGGGTGAGGTCTTCACTGGGCTGAAATTGAAGCATCTCATTAATTGAGTCTGCAGTAATTGTGAAGAGAACAATTTGGTTGGGGTACATTACTGCTCTGAGGTTGGGATCATAATTTCTGTGACACTGATGGATAATGCCAGGGAAAATATGAACAGAGGGGAGCATGTACATTGGGATATTGGATTCCCGAAGTCCTATGGTATCATAGCCATTCATGTAATTTTCTTGGCATTGGAAAAATACCTTCAAGCTGTCTTTATCAATATCCAGGTCCTTTATTTGAAAATCTTTATCTTGTAGGGGTAGATAATCCAAATCATTGTGAGGGGTAGTGATAGGTGCTACTATAAGCGCCACGAGGGTTTCCATTCTAGCTCTTGTGGATTTAGATAGGAAAATGGGGTTTTTACATGGAATTGGTGAAAAGAGATGGTCTTGGAATCTTGAATTATAAATTTAGCAAATGAATTATAATGAAATTTCCATTTTTCAAATTAATTACAAAGGAAAGCAAGTATTTATGGGGTTTTCGATGGAAACTAGTATATACCTATTTTTAGTGACGGGCAATGGAATGCAGGTTCACTGGGTGCAAATGGTGGACTTGGAGCGACGTCAAACTGCAAGTTTGAGAGTGGCTAATAGTTGGGTGTATGAGCTAGTCGACTTCAACGTTCAAGTTGCATGCATATGTTCATAGAATAAGGATGAAAACTATTTAACTTTGTTTTTTATACAAAGTCAAAGCTTTTGGGGGTTCATCATTTGGATAGATGACATCAGTAGGGAAGTGATTTGATGTTTTGTCGGTAGTAGGAGGTGGTAAGTTGTTTTCATGACACCGCTAATGGTGGGTAAGTGGTATTTGGGCAAGACTATGTGACTCCATACAACGTTTGACACGTTGTACAAGTACTATTTACAAAACCGCTCGCCATCACATGCTAAAGGTCGACCGTGGAGCTCGTGTGATATGCGTGATGACCGTCGGATCTAGGGGATCCGATCAGACAGTTGTCAGGGAGTTGAAATGGCTGGTGTTTAATGGCGAGGTCCTGAAGGTAGTTAAAAGCTTTTAATTACATCGGGGGCAATGTGATTGGTTGAAGTTATTAACAATCATGAGGATTAATTAATCCTTTTAGCATGGCGGGGGTCAGGCTCTTAATTAACTACGGATTAGTTAATTAATCCGATTTACTGACTTTACTATGGTTATATTTTATCGAGGGGCGGGATATGTAAAATTTGGTGGTTTTGTGTATTTATAATAATACGAGAATAGGTAATGTTTATATAACGGTATTATATAATAATATGAATTAGTGGTCAATATGACTTTGTGAAATGTGAAATTCATGCTAAGTTTGAAATATTTTCATATATTTATTTAAATCTTAGGCTAAGTGAACATGAGGGTTTATATGGAAAGTGTTTTATTTTCACTCAGTAAGATAGGATTTTACTTAGGAAAAGATTTATTACATAAATGAATAACTTATGAAGGGGTGTGATGATTGGTGAGGGGGCTTAAGTGATTAAGGTATTATAAATTATTGGGCCAAGGATCCGGTCTCTCGAAAAGTCAGAGAAATGCTCTGAGCCCCTGTAACTTGACAGATACCGTGGCACTTAGGGGAAATTAGTGAAAATTTAGTGGAAATGAGTAGGCAAGTTAATTATATTTGACTTTTCTTGCTTGATGTGACTTCCATTTGATACATGCCTTTGCCTTGTGATGAAAGTAAAAGATTTACACATTTAGACTTATCATTCACCACATATTATTCTCCAACCATTATCTACTTACCCTACCTACTTAACCTAGAATTTTTACTTCTTTATTAGGGTGCACTTAGACTAGCAAAAACTTTTCAAACTTTCTTTTCTTTTACATGGTGATGCCTATCTAAGTCTACACTTATTACATCCAAGGGCTCATATTAAATTGTTGAGCTCCTTTTTCACTCTACCTATCTACTTATCTGCCAAGATTACACTGTTTGGTTAGATCTTTATTCTCTACTTCTAAAACATGAAATTGAAAATATAAACTATTCAAGCTTAAACTATTTAACTATTCATGCATTGTGGCATAGGTGACAAGTTGCACACAATTTTTATTATACAAAAGCAACAAAGTAGTGACATTTAGATTTGCACACTTTCTTGGTCTTTTCATTTTGTTGGGGTTCATTTTATTTCATTTTTTTTACCTCTTTTTATTTCTTTTCACCCTTTGATTTTCTTTTAGGGTATACCCTCTTTACATTTTTTAAATTTTTTGATTTTTCGCAAATATGGAGAACCTTTGCAACAAGTAAACATATGAACATATTTCAAAGCTAAACCAAGTCAATCATGATATACGACACCTATTGGTATAGGGGCATAACAGTGGCTCTACTTGGGGATGGCTTTCCCTGGTGGAAAGTCAAGAACAGTAGATTAGTGTCCTCTTAATGACTTTGAGTATGTTCTACAATCTTCTTTTGCTTGTTGCTTTATTGTATGTATGAGAGTGATACTTTTGAAGCTTAAGGCCTTCTCTTTGGGCTTCAACTCCAAAATCTTACTATCCAATGAACACTATGACATTACAAAAGATATAATATGTACTGTGAAGAACATGGTAACATTAGTAAGTAGGATCAAAGTAATGCTTCAACATCTGACCATTGACTGGTCCTTGCTTTACTTTAGCACCATCTAGCTCTTTAAAAAAATATGCATTGTTTTCTTTGAAAGCATAGATGACGTATGGTCCTTTCAATAGGAAGTCAAACTTTCCATGTTTTCCCTTGTCCTCTCTTCTGGAATCCCATCTTAACACCTTATCTCTAGGGTAGAAATCTTCTGCCTTGTTTCTTCTATCAAATATCTTCTAAAGTTTCTCCTGCAACAGTTGGTATCTTTGGTACACCTCCTCCTGAGTCTACTATAAATTGATAGTTAGCTTTATCCTTCTTTGAATATCATTAGGTTCCACTTGAGCTTCTTGGAGTATTTCCATGACAAGAACTCCTAGTGATGAAGGAAAAATAGCTTCCCTGCCATATACTAACTCATAAGGACTGGTTCCAGTTGAATTTTTGGTTGTAAGCCTATCTACCCACAAAGAATTGATCAAGTTTTTGTTCCAAGTTTTCTTATTTTCTTCCAACAATTTTTTGATGATATTAATGAGACTCTTGTTGGAAGATTCATAGTATGTGTCATAGTATGTACAACTCCTACCACGGGTCCCAGACCAATAACATCCTCCATTGACTCAAAGTCAGTCTCAAAGTTCATAACACTAGTCCCAAACCAGTCTCAACTGACCTGAAGTCAGTGTCATAAAATGTACCACTCGTACCACTGGTCCTAGACTAGTATCATTGATCCCAGATCAATGGAGGTCATCCTAGCATAGGGAGTATGGTAGATACAACGATGCATCCATCAGTACTACTATGATCCCTAACTTCATTTCCTTTCTTATTGATCAGATGAGAGGTACTTCCCATGAGTCCTAGAATGCATGGGTAGGATGTCTCGACAAGAGAAATTAATCAATCCCATCCTCACAGGAGAACACATCAATCTTGCTACAATCGCCATGGAGAACACATCAATCTAGGGAGCCATGGAGAACACATCAATCCAGACCTCACAGGAGAACACATCAATCCTGTTATAATCACCATGGAGAACACATCAATCCTGGCCTCACAGGAGAGCGAATCATCCTGTTCCACAAGAGAGAAAATCATCTTGACCCATAAGAGAGTGAATCATCTTGTTCTAGTGCACACCACTAATGGAGGGTGAGTCACCCTGTGGTCGTATGTTGCTCTAGTAAGAATCACAAGCCCTATGAGCTCCCAGAGCTCAATGTATGCAACATGCAGGACCCTTGTACAAGGGTTTCTTGACAACTCCAAGTCATATGGGAAAATTACAGATTATATCTTTCCTCGAGGCTTTGACAAGGTGTATCGACCTGTACATCATCTTAATGTGATGGAGCCTCCTTTCTCATCGATTTACCATATCAAAGATGATGTCTATCTGCTGGAGTAATCGACGAATATGGGATTCCTCAATAATTGAATCCTACCTCTGGTTGTTACAGAGAATCAAAATACTATGTGTTCAAATAGCTTACTGAAGAGCTTCCCCAACTAGGCAGCTTCATATGAGAGCATACTCATAGATATGTATCTGGTCTCAGCAGTGCTTATGGCAACCAACTTCTGCTTCTTTCTCATCCATTATATAGAAGCAGAATCGAAAGACAAATAGCACTAAGAAGTGCTCTAGTGATCCTCCACACTACCTACCTAATCAGCGTTTGAATAATCATATAGTTTCATATTTCCAGCAGTGTATCTCAATCCATGACGGATTGTGTCCTGAAGACATCTAAGAAGATTCTTGGTGCCAATCTAGTGAGGCTCAACCAAATATGAGTTCACAATGCTAATTGCAAAACATATGTTTGGATGGATGTTCACCAAGAAAATCAACATGAATGAGTTTTTGAAACTCAGAGGCATTTCTCAAATCTAGTTCGACATCACTACCATATAACTTCTGAAAGTTAAGATCCTCGAGGTAGTCACAGGCTTGCAGTCCACCATACCAAATCTTTTCAGAATATTCACCACATATTTTTCTTGAGATAGGAAAATTTCCCTTGGCTTCAGCCACACTTCAAGTCCTTGGTTCCTCATTTCAAATTTAGAAGCCAACTCCCTCTTACATTTGTGAATGAGAGGGTATACACCTGTTAGAAAGAGGTCATCCACATACAACACCAGTATGAGAGGCTTGTCATCTTCAACCTTAAAGTAAAGGTTAGGATCGACTTCACTCCTAGTGAATCCTAGCTTCATCAAGTAGCTATTGATCCTCTCATACCATGCTTGGGGTACTTGCTTCAGCCCATAAAGACCCTTCTTCAACCTGCATACATGAGATTTTCAATCATAAATATCCAATCCTTCGGGTTGCTCCACATAGACCTCTTCTTTGATCGAACCATGCAAGAATGGGGTCTTGACATCCATCTTATGTAGGTTCCATCATTGAGAAGCTGAAAGGGCTATGATTGAGTGGATGGTCGTATATCTGGAAACAGGTGCAAATATCTCATCATAGTCTATACCTTCCTTCTGGGGAAAACCACGAGCAACAAAATGAGCCTTATACTATTCCGTACTTCCATCTTCTGCAGCTTTATCTTGTAAAGCCATTTTGAAGTAACAATTGTCTTGTCCTGGGATCTAGGAAGTACTTCCCAGTTCCCATACATCATTCTCCATAATAGACTCATATTCTTTGGTTATAGCATCCTTCCATACTAGATGTTTGATGACATCTCAGAATGATGAAGGCTCATTTTGTATGATCGTGCTCATGATGGTGAGGTATCCCTGATACATGTTAGGTTGCTTACTTTCACGGAAGGTTCCTTGGGGCACAGCATGTCCTTCAGCATCATCAAATATCCCACTAAGCCATGAAGGCCTCTTCCTAGAAGGTAGGCGCAGGTGGATAATTAGGATCCATGGGTTCCTCCACATCATGAATTGTTACATCATCTACCCATAGAGACAGCTTCCATAATCGTACGATTCTTCCTTTCCACCACACCATTCTGCTCAGGAGTATGTGGTGTAGTAGTCTCCCTCTTGATGCCAGCCTCAGATATGCCTGAGTGAACCAACTGTAATATATCGGAGGTCTTGCTTTGGCTTGAGGGGAATGGTCCCCTTTTGAGATTTCCTTCAGCACATCCTGGACATACACCTTCTTTCTCTGCTCGGAATTCGAGCATCCCTATCACCATTTGTCTTACATCGATTAGAGCTTTATAATTAAGGGGGGAAAACCTTCGATGCCAAAGTTCAGACTGAAGAGATGTGTCATAAGACATGACACCTAGTGGACTTCCATCAACCTGATATAATGAATCAACATGAAACCCAATAGTAAAGGCATCTTTAACAGTATTTTTCCATATACGTACCTTGCCATCGCTGAAGGTTACCTTGTAGCCGTTGTCTTCCATTGCCAAGATGGACACTAGGTTCTTTTTGAGGTCAAGTGCATTTAATACATCCTGGAATTTCTATCCTTTTTGAATGGTTGTCCTCTTCCTAGATTCCCAGCTCTCCTCTTACCTTTGCTATTGAATTTGTCATTCATTTGATTGCCATCAAAGGGATTTTGATCATCATCTCAGTGTGACTCCTTTCTATCAGGGCACTCCCTTGCATAGTGACCTACTTTATCGCAGATGTAACATCGTCCTTTTCTTCCACCCTTAGGTTGAGCCTTTCCTTTTGATTTAGTCCCGAAATTGTCTTTTCTTAGCATGAGAAGAAAAGACAGTAGGAGGACCCTTAGGCATGGGAATTTCTTGCTCTTCTATGCTTGTTTCTTCTTGAATGCATCTAGCCATTAATTCCTCAAAACCAGGAATTATATTATTGTTCAGAAGAGTAGTCCTGAACACGTACCGTTCAGATGGTAATCCTACAAGAGTCGTGAGTGCCATTTCTCTGTCAGTAATAGTCTCCCCAATAGATAGGAGATTGTTCTTGATCTTAGTGATTCTTAAGAAGTATGCTTTCATACTCTCATCTTTACCCATCATGATTTCCCTCAATTTATTTCTAAGAAACAAAACCTCATTTGCATCATTAACTTTCAATATACTCACCAATCTATTGTAGAGTTCATTGGAGGTGTCCAATTCGGAGATGTAGGCCTCCAAGTGCTTGTCAATAGAGTCCCAGATGATCTTCTTTGTTTTGACTTCTCTGTTTTTCCATTTGTTCCAGGCAACAGTGGATGCATTTGATGGAGGCTCAACAATATTGCCTCTTACATGGTCCAACACTCCTTGATCTTCTAGGGTTAGATCGATAGACATCTTCCATCTGTGATAGTCAACTTTCTCATGGAGCTTGTCTTCGGCAGGAAAGAGTGTTGTGGATGCCATAGTTCTTTCAAGATAGCCTTGCCAATCTTCTCTTCAGTGATTGCTCTTGCTCTTGCTCAGGCTTTGTCTTCACCTCAGCTCTCATACCATGTTAATTTATGGTACGTTCTATGCTTATAGCATTTTACTTCTTTTTCTTATTATATTCCATAGATTAGCAATCACATGTACATAAAGTAAAGTGCATATAGAACATTAAACGATTGACAGAAAACAAGCTAAGACAAGAGATAGAAGATCTCGTGGCTAGCCACGGACAAACCCCATAATGTGTGGGGAAACCCTTTGATCAAATCTTTTCGTATCTTCAATAATTTAGCAGAGAGAAATAGTGCAATAAATCTAATTTATATCAGCAGTAGAAAACCCTAGATCAACAACATCAGCACTAGCAACTTCATCATCAAAACTAGGGTAGTCGATATCTCACAAACCAACTGTTGGTTCGGCTTGATTCTACCACCAAAAGCTGCAGCCTTTAGAGGAGGCTGAGATGAACCTATAACATAGTTAAAAAGATGAGGTTTGATGGTCCAGGTTGGTCAAACTTTGGATCTGTAGTTGCAACTTTAGTTTCAACAGCTTCCTTCAAACTAGGGCAGTTTATATCTCACAAACCGACCGTCAGATCGACTTGATTCCACCACCAAAAGTTGCAGCCTTCAGAGGATGATCAGACGAACATAGAACATAGTTCAGAAGAGGAGGTTTGATGGTCAACGCTGTTCAAAGTCTGGATCTGCAGTTGTAGCTTCAGTTTCAGTAGCTTCTAGCTTCACATGTGTGAGAGAGAGACCCTTTTCTGTGAAGTAGAGAAGAGACTCTTTTCTGTGCAGTAAAGAAGAGACTCTTTTCTATGCAGTAGAGAGAGAGAGATGTGATGAGATGAGTGAGTGAACATGAGGAAAATTTTTCCTGTATTTATACGCAATGTTGATGTTTGAATAGATGCAACTGTTGGGCTTTTGAGCCTACATGAGTTGTAGTTCGGCTTGATAATAATTCCATAATCAAAATAAATTCATATTTCCATAAATACTTGTCAGAATCGAATGATATTTAGATCAATCCTACACCTCTCGATGAGGGGAATATAATAAAAATATTATTAGCCATGAATAAGATGACACACATGAAGTTTGGCCCTAGTTGCCAATTTATAATAGCTCCCTTGTTTTCTATAAAAGATTTTTTTGATAGAGAGACTATTAAATCATAACTAAACAAATTACCAAAAGGATCATAGTATGACGCATAATGACTTGTCAAACAGATGAGATGAAATTCCTCCCTTCTATTAAAACAATCATTATAGTCACTAAATGACATTGAAGAATCTAGGGAAAATGTAGTTAATGTGATTATTCTTAACATGTTAACTATTTGAATAATGCAAGAGAAACCTCAAATCATTTTCTTGCAAGAGACTAAATGCAATTCTTCAGCGCTGGAAAGAATTGCAACAAAAGCATGGCCAGGTTGTCTCTGTGTAGCAGTAGATGCTGATGGAGTGTCTAAAGGCTTAGCAATTATATGGGACGCTCGTACCATTAGGCTCAACAACTTTCATGCTGTTAGGAATTTCATTCAAGCAATTTTTCACATCACAGGAACCAATATACATGGGAATCTTACCAATGTATATTTTCCCCAGGATGCCATGCACAAAATCAAAATCTTGAACACCCTATCAGCAATTAACTCGGATAGGACGCACCCTATTTGGATCAGTAGGGGCGACCTCAATATGATCACAAACCTAGAGGAGAAAAGGGGAGGCAGAATCAACAGCATTAAGGAAGGAATTAGCCTAAAAGAATCCATTCAGAATAATTGGCTGATAGGCCTTCCCTCCAATAATGGACTCTTTAAATGGAACAACAAAAGAGCAGGGATGCATCAGATAGCCTCGTGTCTGGACAAATTCCTTCTATCAGACAATGCGATTCATATAGGAGGCGACTTTGCTACTTTTATCCTGCCAATCTCTGGATCAGATCACTGGCCAACCTCCCTTCATTGGTCCCATCCTAGCAACTTAGCATGCAAACCATTTCGCTTTGAGGCTTTTTGGTTTTCTAATCTGGATTTCCACAACCTGATAAAAGTAGAATGGAACAATTTCTCCCCTCCTAAGGGCACAAAAATGCTTCAATT
The DNA here is from genome assembly GCA_000404065.3 of Pinus taeda. NCBI lineage: Eukaryota > Viridiplantae > Streptophyta > Pinopsida > Pinales > Pinaceae > Pinus > Pinus taeda. The sequence continues at coordinate 18,740 of APFE030242989.1, forward strand.
TTAGCAAAATCTTAAGCATCTCAAAGGTAAAATAAAACAATGGAATTATAACTTCTTTGGAAACATATTCAAGGCTCATAGTGACCTTGATAAGAATATGAAATAGCTGCAGCACAAAATTATACTCGAAGACTGATCAAAGGACTTGGCTGAATAGGAAAAACTTCTGCAATCACAAATCTCAGAGAGGGCAAGATAGGAAGAAATGTTATGGAGGCAAAAATCTAGAATTAGATGGCTTAAAAATGGAGAGAAAAATACAAAAATATTTCACAGAACCACAATCTAGTGTAGAATGAACAACAACATATCCCATCTCTAGAATGCGCAGGGCATAAAGGTGGAATCACATGAAGAAATTGAAAGCGAGCTTCTAAATTATTTTAAGCAAATGCATAGAGAGCCCCACATAGACAGAATGTAGGCAATAGGAAAAATTAGAAGGAACATACCTAAAATTATTACCGAGGAGCATAATCAACTCCTCCTTAGGCCTGTAGACCTACAGGAGGTGGAAGTTGCTGCTCATCAATTGAAAGCTGGGAAATTGCCTGGTATGGATAGTTTCACCTCAAATTTTTTCCACTCTTTCTGGGATCTGATCAAAATGGAAGTATGGCAGATTTTTGGCGAATTGAGAACCATGCGATGGATGCTTCCATGAATGAATGCTACATTTATAGCCCTTATTCCTAAGGAAGCTCTACCCAGCACCTTGGACAAGTTCATACCTATTGCCCTATGCAATATTATTTACAAAATTGTATCCAAAATCATAACATCTAGACTCAAACTATTGCTCCCTCTAATCATCTCTCCGGAGCAGTCCGGGTACGTTGAAGGCAGGCAGATCACGGATGAAATCGTCTTAACTCATGAAATTATACATTCTTTGAAGCATCTGAAAAAGCTAGGTATGCTTCTAAAAATAGATCTTTCTAAGGCATTTGATAGTTTGAGCTAGCCGTACATCAAAGAAGTTCTTATTGCTTTTGGTTTTGCTCCTCCCTGGGTTAGGTGGGTCATGAGCCTTATCACTTCATCCTTCTTTTCGATTTTGATTAATGGCATTCCCTCTTCCCACTTTCATCCTTCTCGAGGCATCGGACAAGGATAACCTCTTTCTCCCTTCCTTTTTGTTATTATGGCAGAAGGTTTGGGATGTAGTATTAAAAATGCTCAGCACTCTCAACTCCTAAGAGGTATGTCTCTTCATAACTCATCCGCTTTTACCCTCCAACAATTTGTGGATGACAATATGCTTTATGATCATCCCTCTGTCTAGGAAGCTCATCAGCTCAACTTGATCTTATCAGATTTCTCAAATGCCTCAGGGGCCTCTATTAACAAAGTAAAATCTCAAATCTTCTTCTTTCACACTCCTGCTGTGACCCAAGCAGCCATTGCCCGCATTCTTGGTTTCTCCATTGTTGCCCTATCATCCAATTACTTAGGTGTTCCCTTAATTGCCTCAGCCTTGAAGCACTCTTCTTTGAAGATCCTATTAGAAAAGTTGGAAGCACGCCTGTCATCATGGACTCATAGAACTTTAATCTGGAAAGTAGATTAGTTCTTATAAAAGTTTTTCTTTAATCCATGCCACTCTATCTTTTCTCTATCTTAGTGGATCCCAAATGGGTTCTTCAAGAAATCAAGCACATTCAACGATCCTTCTTATGGGGCAATTCTGGTCATGGCCAAAAATGGGCCCTCATCAAATGGGACACCGTTTTCCTTCCTAAGTGTGCAGGAGGAACTGGCCTTAGGCATCCTTATGAAAACAACGTGGTCATGGGGGCTCGAATATGGTGGAGATGGCCGTCTGCACCATTCAACCCATGGACTTCTCTATGGAAATTAGAATATGCTAACAATCGTCCAATAGAAGAGCTAATCATAATGTCAGAAGTCAGCACAGGATCCCTAATATGGAACTCAGCCAAGCAACATAGAAACCTAATCCAACAACATAGTTTCTAGGAAGTCAAGGATGGCAACACATCTAGGTTTTGGGACGACTCCTAGTAGCAGCAACCCAAGATAAAGGACCTGATCTCCCATGTGCAAATCTTGGAGCAGGATATTCAGGCCTATGACAAAATCAACTCATTCTAGCTTCCTTCTCCTTTACAAGGTTACAGGCAATGGATCCGGGCAGATCAAATATTATGGCATGGATCTTAGATTGGGTTACGAAGAAAAGGGCTCCTTCTCCACCAGGGAAGCTTACAATTTAACAATTAAGGAGCACATGGTCAATAACCCAATCTAGAGAAAATTCTGGGACGCTAACAATTGGCCAAAAATTTCCACCTTTCTTTGGCTCTTGTGTCATAATAGGATCCTAACATGGGACAATCTCAAGAAAAGGAAATATCACGGGCCCTCCATGTGCCCGATCTGCAGACAAGACGAGGAAACCGTAAACCACCTTCTGCACTAATGTCCTAATGTGCGCAAACTTTGGGAAAAAGTCAGTTTTAGGTGTCAGAAGGAAGGAACAATACACGGGGACATTATGGCCGCTATTAGTAATTGGGATAGGAATCCATATCAAAGAAAAATCTTGAACTCACTCTGGAAACTCATTCCGGTTTTTCTCATGCGGACCATTTGGAAGGAGAGAAATAGGAGGATCTTTAAGGATCAATCCGCGCCTCTGGAAAATCTGTGGAACACTATCTGTCAAAATATCAAGGAAAAATTACTTCTCCACAACTGGTTTCAGGAGGATTTTCCCTTGACTCCCCAAGAACAAAATATCTGGAATAATTGGAACCTGCAATGGAATCAAGAACCCAGCTCCAAGAGCCATCACATTTTTCTAGTCGTTCTCCTGAAAAATGGATCCCTCCTCCCATACATATGTATCAGCTAAACTTTGATGGTGCCTCGAAAGGAAACCCAGGTGATGTTGGCTTCGGAGGAATCTTCAGAGACTACAGGGGCCTTTCTCTTCTTACTTCCTTAGGTTCAAGAAGCTAGGACACCAATAATTCGGCGGAACTGGAAGGTCTATGGCAAGGACTTATTCTGGCTCAAAATAATGGATTCTTCCCACTTATCATAGAGAGTGACTCTCAAATCATCATAAATATGATCACTAAAATCATGCAAGGTACCCCCTCAAATAAAGTAAGCAGTAGCTGGAGAATGGCGAAAAGGCTCGAGTTAATTCAAGTATGTCTCTCTTCTCATAAGGCGATTACCTTCAAGCACATCCGAAGGAGCATAAATAAAGTGGCTGATTTACTAGCAAACATTGGGGTTGAAAGTGAAATGGAACTTCCCTCAGGCCCAATATCCAAATTAGTCTCTGAATCTCAACTCATGGATTTCAATAATTTGGTGAAGAACGATCTAAATCAGGGAGCAGAAGATCACCCGGATGCAGGTGATTTCAGTAGGCATTAATGGAGGCTTTATTAAACGCCGACGATCGGCCTTGCCAGCAGCTAGCCAGCACAACTTCCCACAACCTTTCCTGGCTCAAGCAGGTACATTTCAATTGCAATCAGATATGAAGGCAGATGAATGTTAATGTTCACATCCACCGAGATGTGGTTGGTGATGTTATAGTCATGGAGTTCTCGGTTTTCAGTTTCACTGTCTATGTCTCATCTCATTCTTGTTGTGGGCCTCTTGTTGCTCTCCCCTATAGATTTTCATTCTTTGAATATCTGAACACGCTTCGGGTGACTCTTCATTCTCGTTTTGGGGTGCCCTACTCCCAAATTGGGTCTTATTCTCCAAGCTTTTCTCAGACTCCTGTTGTGCAGTCTTTTTCCCAGCATTCTCCTTTTGCTCTGTACGCTTCTATGCTTTCCCCTGGGTGCCTTACCATGGTTTGGCACAAAATGAGAAGCCGTCATGGTGGAAAAAGAGGGGGTCATGCAAGGTCTCAAACTGATCCTGCTGTGGCTCAGCCTAAGCACGATGTTTCTGCACCTTCGTCCCAAGTGCCTTATAGAAATCGCTACTAGCATAATGCACTTCATTCCAACAACTTTACATTTCAAAGCAAATTAAATCAGCCCACCATTACTGCTAATATCACCATAATTCTCTCCGAGGAAGAAAATATGGTGCGGCCTCCGGTGAATAACTCTATTGAGGATCCTTAGGGCATTCTCAGAGGTGCATCTAGCCTTGGTTCTGGTCAGACTTCGGCTGATGATGGACAGGTGGAGGGGCATGGCACTTCACATGCTGAGGAGGAGAAGCCTAGCGCTTCGCAGACACCTGAAGGCAACCCGCCTGTGGTCAATGTTACACTGGCTTTTGTTGCCAGCTCCAGTGGCA
>APFE030242991.1:0-48840 GCA_000404065.3 Pinus taeda
CCGTCCTCGTACAGACAAGGCATCACCATTTTGGTTGTCCATATTTTTCCGTCTCATCTCCTCTGTCAGCAAGGCTGAGACTATTTCATCAAACTGCAAAGCAGTTGCATTGCTACCTATTGCAATAACCAGGCTATCCCATGAATCTGGTAGAGAACACAACAAATTGATGCACTTATCTTCATCTGAAATTTTAATATCAACAGATGCTAACTGACTTACCACAGTATTAAATGTGTTCAGATGCTCTGTCACCAAGTCTCCATCTTTCGTCCTCAGATTATACAACTTTTTTCGTAGGAATAGTTTATTCACTAAAGACTTAGATTGGTACAAAGTCCCTAACTTGTCCCATAAAGCTTCACCATAGCTTCCCCTGATACATTCAGCAATACTGAATCTGAGACACATAATCGTATTGTGCTCTTTACCTTCCGATCCAACTTCTTCCATTCTTCATCGGACACTCCCGTTGGTTTAGTACCTGGATCTACCGCGATTCACTAATCTTTATCCACCAACAGATCCTCCACCTTGAGTTTTCACAACTCAAAACTCTAACCATTAAATTTCTCGATCTCTATCTTTCCACTGCTAGCCATATTCTTTCACCATCATAATCGATCTCACAGATGTCCCACTAAGCAGGGTCTACCACAGGCCCGAGCGAAACCCCTCAGTGACAAAGGAATCCCCTTGAAGCCAAAACTACTATGATACCAAATGTAGGTTTTAACCCCGTACATAAATTGCCTGCATACGAATTCTAAAACACAGAAAATAAACAATACAAGAGCATAACACATAAAACACATATACACAGAAATTTTCCCCTGGATCCCAAAATCAGGACTACCAGCTTGATTTTTCATTATGTTCCTTTCAATGTTATAATACATATTTATACATGCCGAAGCATCCAATATCATGTACCAAAAACCATTGCGTCCAATACCATGGACCGAAAGCCATTGCATCCAAAAAACATGTGTGAAAATCATGCACAAAACCATAGGTGGGTCCGCCCATCCTAACATAGGGTCCAAAACCAAAATTTTCCGGGGCGCTGCCTTGGACCCCATAAAGTGGGGTTATGTGTACACCTAAAACCCCCTGTGACCCCCCTCGTTACACAATCGACGCAACAAAGGGGGGCTCTGCCCCCCTCCTATCCCCCCGGTTAACTACATGGGCTAGTCGTGGAAAGAATATAACATAATCCAACACAAACCATGAGCCTCTTATTCGAAATAATAATTAGAATGGGACTGCAACATACCAGATCTTGTTGATGGATTCTACTGATATCAAAATTTCCACTCAATCACGTCAATATGGTCCCCCACTTGAGACTCAACCGACTCCATCCATAGAGCCATTGTCATCACCAAATGGAATCCTACAAATCCATCAACCATTAGTTCAGGCCCAACCTAAGATCACCAAGGGTTGATTATGTCAAAATGAGACTAATTCCCATGCATGGGCCAACCATAACTATAACATTATATATAAATTGGCACAATCCACTGCTACCATGTCAGCTTTGGAAGTCCTCCAGACATGTTATTTACAATGAAAGTAATTAATATTTGCTTTAGGGGCTTTGAAACCATCATATGATTGCATGATTGTATTCAATGTCAATAAGGCATACACTCCATGTCTCCTTCCACTCATATATTTTCAAATCCCAATATCGATGAAAAATACAGTTATTCAACATTGCATTGTTGATGAAGGTACATCCACATGTGTGATTTTTGCTCAAGTCTAGAGAAAGTATGGATCTATTAAAATCATACCACCTCAAATAATCATATGAGAAAATGATGGTTGCCCCTCATAGCTAGAAGGCTTACACCATAACTATCCCATCGAGCTTGCTGACAAACAAGTCTGTCTAGATGTCTAGCTTATTGATTCCCCCCTCGATTATAATCTCCTCTTAGGTTATAGCTTCATGTATCCTATGAAGATGACTTTCTCATGCATTTACCACATAACGAGATTTCCTCGTAATGAAAATATAGTCACCATTGACTAACTCATGTACTATGGCCTTAATATTCAAGTTAATTTAGAAAATGTGATCTCCTCAATGGTTGGCAATCAATTCATGCCTTCCTTAACTGAAATCAGCCCTAGGGTTTATAAATAATATTATTTCCTTAGGGATTAATATATACCACCGCTTATGATTAGTACACCTAGCTCCTCAAAAGTTTACATGGTGTCTGGATCCCAAGCCTCTTCGAAGCCTAGGTCCTCCTTTTCCCAACTAGCTCTCTAGCAATTTGCACCTGCAAGTTCAATGTCAGTGACTGGGGGCATCCCTCTTGGTCACTATCCATATGGCCATATTACTTTCCTATTCCCATTCCCAAGAGTCGTTAGCACACTAGTGATAGAAATGTTGATTTTTCCCAACCTTATGTTGGGGATTCGAATATGGTACTTCTATCCTCCAACTCCTACCCTACCCTCTTAGCTACAACCTTACTTGGACTTGACACTTGTTTGAGATGTTTTAATGGCCGCATTGTTGGCTTGAGGGGGTCTGGACCCAGGTTTAGAGTTAGTTGCTCCACCCAAAAAAACCCTACACTGTCGACCCTTTTGGCAACATCCCGCGTAGTGCAAGCTGCAGTCTCACCCGAGACAGTATTGGGGGATGACATAACTGGATTTCTACATCCATAGGTCTGTGTGAAGGGGTTTTGTTACTACTAGGGCTTTATCCCAACCTTCGTGAATCCTAAGCCTTGAAATGTGAAAATTATGATAACTTACAGATAACAACTTCTAACTCTGCCCATTTTCTTTAAACATTCATAACATCAAGTAAACTAACATATCTACTACTTTCGTGCATCACTTAAGTGTTTCTTATGATAAATGCAGAAAACGGAGAAAATACACAAAAAATGCAGAAGTAAACATAAAGGCACAAATATAAAAATATTGCTCCAAAATAGTCTTTATTATGTTCAATCCTTCTATTACAGACTCTTTCTTCCCTACGCACACAGCTGCAGGGGCCTGCGCACTTAGCTGCAGACTTACCAAGGTCTCCCCGCACACAGCTGCAGGAGCCTTCCCCTTCGCCTAAGTTCAGAAAACAAACTCTTCTTCCTTAGAGCACTTGCCCATACATAGATATTAAATTATTCTTATCACTATGACTCGCTATGACTCCTTTTTATAACAACTTTCTTTACAATACCATGGTATGAAAACCATGGGCAGGTCATAAAACAACTTATATTCTAACCTACTAAGGGGCTTTGACCTTCCTAAATCCCCTTTGACTTCTAATTAACTACTGCAAAACTATACACGAAAATCAAACTAAAACTGAAAAAAAAAAAATAAAATAAAAAAAAAATAAAAAAAAAAATAAAATAAAATAAAAAAAAAAAAAGAAATAAAATATAAATAAAATAAAAAAAAATAAATAATATAATAAATAATAATAATAATAATAAATAAATAATAATAAATAAAAAAATAAAATAAAATAAAAATAATAATAATAATTAATAAATAAAATAATAAAAAATATAAAAAAAAAATAAAAATAAAATATAAATAAATAAATAAAAAATTCTTGCTGCAATTGTAAATATGGAAATACTAATAGATTCGTATCCCAGATCCAACCCAAATATAAAATTAGTTACCTCTCTAGTCAATAGAAATTCCAATAGTCATCACTATTATGGAGATAGTAAGCAACTCTTTTAATGAAGGCTCAATTTCCTTCATAGCCTTGATCTCAAATATGTCAGTTGCAAAAAAATTGTGATTAAGCAAGCAATGATATCCATAAAGTTAATGAGAAAGGGGTAGCACATGGAAGTAAGATTGTGAGAGTTTCCAAATGATGATATGGATGAAACAACCAGAGTTGAACAAGAATATTCAACATAGGACCCAAATAGTTTTGATCTCATACTAATGATAACTCTAACATTGTCACCAACATTATCAATAATGATAGTTGGGTTGTGTGGATTGTATTTGAGAATGTTTTTCTCAACCTCGCCAACAAGATCGACACCTACATCTACTGCTTTGGTGTACATACCACCAGCTACTCTACCAAAAAAACCATGGAAGAACCTCCAAGACTATAACCAATAATGGCTTCAAAACAAACCTCCCATTCATCTCCATAGTTCTAATTGAAAATGTTAATGGAAACATAAAGCACTAACAATCCATTTGCAGCAAGCAAATGTCCATAACAACACCAAATTGAAAGGAAATAATAAAAGTTTTCCCACCGCCCTTCATGATTTCTAGTGTTGTTCTTACATTTGCATAAGTTGCAATTTTCATTCCAAGATAACCAAAAAATATAGACATCAAAGAACAAAGAATTAAATATATTATGTTTAAAATGGTATTGATGAGGGTTGGCTTACACGCCACTTCTTTGTTGTATGTGTAAGGATGAATTTTAATACTGAATTTATTTACTGAACCAAGGAATAGAAATATGAGGATGACAAAGCAGACCATGAAAATAACCATGTATCAATACACAGTGAATAAAAATGATTTTTTTCCTTTACATATGGTGCTCTACATTTATGTGCATTTATTGACGACATTGTGGTCATTCAACCCCTCCTCTTCTTCTATTAAGTACTAAGAGCATACATTATTGTTGTTGTTAGGGGTGTGTGAATGATTGGGTGCCACCTTAATGGGGGACACCATAAACTAGTGAATTAAAGTGAATGCAATACCGACAACGAAAACCACCAGAATTAAGACCTCTATTAGGGTTTCAATGAGAAGAGGACCCCCCATTGTTAGAGACCTAAAGTAAAATGTAGAGCAACAAAATCTGAAACATTACTAGGAGAAGAAAATAATGGGGATAAGCCCATACAAAAATGAAGTAACAATGATTTAGATGTTCATTGCGAAAAATTCAAATCTAAATCAATGAAAGGCTTCTTCACTTTTCCTTATTACACAACTGACTACGTGCACTGAATATTGAGGTAGGAAGGTTCCACAGTTGAGGTCTATTCTTGCATTTATAACATTGGTAGTTGCATCTTGATAAATTTCCCTACAGTGTTGTTGGTTGTCTAATATAGAAATCGAGTCACAATTTTAGACAATGTAGCCATTCAAGTTCCAAGTGCCTCTAAGAAGGTTCTTATCGATGTAGGTTGGGATGCCATTGACCTGACTATAAGAGTGCATCACACTAGCCACATTACCATCTAACACACAATTTTTGAATGGTGGGTTGTACGTGTGCTCCTCTAAAGATAATGTTTATTGATAACATAGACCATGTAGGAATTGATCACCAAATCATCCAGCTTGGACCAAAACTTGCTTCAAGCCTTGGTTTCTATGGAGTCATAACCCACTTTGATACCACTAATCTAGATCATGAGAGGAAGGAGGCTAAATATCACCACTAGATATAAAAAATAAAATATAGATAACAAGATAATACCCAACTCTTTATTAATGGAATAAGAAAACATCTTACATCTACATCATGGAACACTCAATGTCCTTCTAAAATTTGAGGTCCTTTATTTATATTATTTTCGGTGCCTCCTTGAGTTACATCATTTAATACCATGGGTGGATAACTCTTTCCATTCACACCAGTGGCCTAGATTGACTCCAATGCCATACCCATTTTTGAATTTTGGTGCCCATGTTATTCAATCCCCTTTCAGATTGGGACTTTAGTTTTCCTTCATACCAGATCTAGAAACAAATACATTTCTCATTATGATCTGGGAAGATCCAAAAATACAAGTGGTATGGAAAATAGCTCAAAAATAAAAGTCATTAGATGGAAGCGAAACCAGAACCAAGTCGTAGTGCTTGTTGCCCTGATTCCAATGGTGCGAATGAAAATCAAATCCAAGTTCGTATGCTCAAGTTATAGTTGGTCAAAGTTCTAGTTAAACTTGGCCAAGTGATAGGCTTAACAAGGAAACACTTTCACAACAACTTGATGCACAAAATTTAGCCACCAGAATGGGTGAATTTGTTGAATTGTTAATTTGTCCAATAACCCTTATTTTCCAGTTGGTGGTTTTTGAATGGCATGCCTTATATCTATATCTATATCTATATCTTATCTATATCTTCTATATATCTATATATCTGTGTGTGTGTGTGTGTGTGTGTGTGTTGTTACCGTGTGTGAGGGCGGGCGGGTCCGAAAACTTGCCATGAACACCCAACCATGTTCCAAATATCGATATAGGAAGTTTGATGGCAAGGATCCCATAACATGGATACTACAGTTGGAGCAATATTTCGATCTCCATAATGTGCAAAACACACAAAAGGTACGCATTGCAACTTTATATTTGGAACCAAATTAGTTTGTATGGTATCGATAGCTTTGCTCTCGTAAATAAATTGTCACTTGGGCAATTTTTATGGAATAAATGGTAGCACATTATGAGGGTACAAAAAACAACACCTTTTTTAGCCAATTGATAAATCTCAAACAAAAATATTCAAAACTTCAATGGCGGAGCATATTGAGGACTTCCAAAAATTGAATATAAAACATTGGGCTATTCAATACATATTCTCCCATGGATAGCTTGATATTATCGCACTTTCCATAGTAATTTATGGTTCCTCCACTTGCAACCATCACTTGACACTCTGGTGCTAGATATAGGAAGCATTCAATTCCTTGTCTATCTTAAAATGAATAAAATTATGGGTACTTCCCGAATCAATCAACACTATTACCTTTTTCTTCTTGATAAAACTTTCTATCTTGATAGTTTGAGGAGTGGTAATTCAGGCCAATGCATTACAAGATATGGTCGGATTCATTTATTCTTACTCTAGGGTTTGTTGCTGGTGTATATCCTCTTTTTTTGATGTTTCTTGTTCCTTTTCTTTCTCCTCTTCAAAATCTATGTAAAATAATTTATTCTCATCACACTTATGACCTTTAGTGTATTTGTTATCACAACTGTAACAAAGCCCTTTTTCTCATTTTTCTTCCAATTGTTGTGGTGTCAACCTTGTAGGTTGTGGAAGGTTAGGGGCAATGACACTTCCATATTTAAGTTGTGACTGGAAGGCTTCCTTGTGGCCATAATTTTGCTTTCCATTTTTCTTGCCAACTTGAATGCCTTCTCCAATGAATCATGTTCCCAAAGTCGAACGTCTTGTTGGATGTTATCCTTTAAAGTCCCTATGAACAAATCAATCCTATGCTCCTCTGGAATATATTTTACCCCTATATTCAATTTTTGGAAGTCCTTAATGTGCTCCATCATTGAACCCTTTTGTTTTAGAAAAATCAATTGGCTAAAACAAAGTTTTGCTTTTTGTATCCTCATAATGTGCGTTCATTTCTTCCGTTAAGATTGCCCAAGTGACAATTTGTTTATGAGAGAAAAGGCATCGATGCCATACAAATTGATTTGGTTCCAAATATAAAGTTGCAATGTGTACCTTTTGTGTGTTTTGCACATTATGGAGATCGAAATATTTCTCCATCTGTAGTATCCATGTTACGAGATCCTTGCCATCAAACTTCCTCATATTGATCTTTGGAACATGATGGGTCTTCAATCCACCGTTAGAGTATATGAAATCGTGATTAACATTTGAAATCATGAATAACATTTATTTTTTTCTCCTCGTGAGTTTCCTTTACTACCCCTTTTCCATTAGTAAGAATTTCTTGTAGCAAAATTTTCAAATCTTCCATGTTGCCTTTAATTTTTTCTTCTATACCATCCATCTTAACTTCCATGTCTGTCTTCAAATATTCCATGTTGCCTTCAATTTTTTCTTCTATACCATCCCTCTTAGCTTCCACGCCATCCATCTTAGCTTCCATGCCTTTCTTTAAACTATCCATCTTAGTTTCTGTTACTTTTTGTGAGAGTGAATTTTGTTGCACTTGGTCTCGTAATTTTGATATATCATGTTTCATTTATTTCTCTTATTCATGAGTCATGCTAGATATTTCAGGTTGCTTACTATGTGTTTCCATTTTCTTTCTTTGGGGCATCAATTAATGATAATAATGCTTCACTATGCCCTTTGAATTCCTTCAAACTAATTTTTCAAACCAAACTTATGCAAAATTTAAAAAAAAACTACACACCTTTAGCCACTTTGTAGGAGCTCGATATTTGTATCTCTATAATTTCAGATTTTCAAGGTCTTACATTGCATCCTGCGGTAGCCCTCTGAGTCCTCTTTCCAACCCCACAAGTCTGATCAATATTGGATTCTCCAAGGAAGAGTTATGTCAAATCTCCCACGATGACCTGATTATAGACTGATTCAGTAGAGCGAACTTGTATGAAGTTCCACGTGTCACTGTTTCGACCTTAGGACCTAAAACTGATACAAAGAAAACTACAGGTCGTCCTCTTTCTTTAATTTCTTACGAAATTTCAATCTGATGCATAGAAATAAAGTTATGATGATTTTTCCTAGGTCACCTATTTGATATATAATTCGGGATCCTGCAAAATCCCTAACTCCCTTGGATCATATCTCTGAAAATATGGCGAGATAAGATTTGAAATTTGAACCCAAGGTTGAGAGAGATTTTTGCTAAAATGGGTTTTTTTTTAGCTTTTGAAACATTGCAGAAAAAAGTTATAGCGAAAATTCCACGATGACCTATTTGGAGCAGCGAAACCTTAGGATCCAAAATTTTGATACCAAATGTTATGCAACCAGCTCACAAAATAGAAGAAAAGATAGATCAACACCTTCAAAATCGGCATATTTGAGGGGGAAACCTCCTTTACATTACACAAATGAACAAATCTTGGATGATACAAATGAAAAAACCTCCTTTCTATATATAGGAGTCTAAGGGGTCACAATATAATCAAAGCCGACATAATCATAATAATATAAGGGCACAACAATAACAATAGTGGGCTTCTATGAGGCACAATAATAATAATATGGGGATAATAGGGGCACAAAAATAACAATGAGGGCTACAATGACAATAGTAATGGGGGAATCAATAGTATTATAGGGACCTAATAGCGGGCCACCCCCGATGGACCTGCTCAAACCTCAGTGGAACCAACACTATATATTGCAAAATGTTACATATGTGACCGCCAAGGATAGCTGCCGATGCTAATACCACAAGCTGCTAGCCAACAACTTAATCGCCGGGCCATAATTACATTAACCACTATATAAAATTGGAGCAAGTAGGTTTTAAACCCGACCCATCTCCCCTTTATTGCACCAACTCCACCGTTGGGCCAATGACCCATATGTTTGGTAGTTCAACCGATAAAATATATTTAAACTCAATTCATTTAGTTAACCTGACTAGCGGAGGTAGAGTGACAGAGGTTGGGAAAACCCTTGAGTGACCCTGGGGTGCGAAACCCTGAGCGAGGGCATCAAGCATATGCTAAAAATATTCCCTTAGAGGTCCAACAGTAACATTGTCATAATTGGCAAGTTTATAGTTAATTTTGCACATTTTCATGCTAAGAATCCATCCGTGCAGTCCATTTCTCTACCCGAGCTCTCCATTTTAAAGCCATCATCCAAATTTGAGGTATAAGGGTCATTTTTGTAAATTTTCTTATAATTGATTTCTTTGATGCCACTTAATAAAAGAAGGAATCCCCACTATTGAGCAGGGCCTGGAGATGTAGTCCACATTGGGTGAACTCTATAATCAAATTGTTGTGCCCTTGATCTCATGTTTGCTTATATTTTCCGCTTCTTTTCATGTGGTTTAAGTTACTTGGTTGATATTCTCTTTTATATGCAATTCTGAATGCATCCTTGAGTTAAAAGATCTGGATCACATTATCGTGTTGACAACCCATGTATCCCTTAGTTTTGTGCCCCCCCCTACCCCCTTATAACACTTTTAACCTCTTGGTTTACTCCAGGAGATCCTTGTACCACTTGATATTGGTTTGGTCAATGGAACCATCATTTTTTAAATCTTATTTAGAGCATTAGAGATGAGTCATCAATATGTCCCATGTAATTTGTTTGGAACAACTATGAGTCCTATTACAATATTTCAGCATCTCCGTGAGTCATACCCATCCTGCATTATTGATATTTTACCTCTATATGTCACATTGGTTTAATAATATGTCTTTGAAAAACCTCTACATTAGTAATTAACCATTCCATATGGAATATTTTTAGTTTCTTCTAGGTCAACCTTGCATGTTATGCTTTGATAAGGGTAGTCTTTAATCCAACCATCAAGTTATTTTCCCGCATTGTTGTTAGTCTTTGTTAATAACATTATAATATGTACCTCATGCCATTATTGAGGACTCATCATTACCTCAACTTTGATGGGCCTTATTCTATTTACTTCAATATATTTATTCTAGGGTATTGGCTTAGAGGGTAGTGTTCATTGGTTCCATTTTCCTTGTTGATGGGTGTCTCATATCAAGTAGAGGGGGACCTCAATGTCATTTGGCTTGGTATTTCTCGTGTCCTTGTACTCAACTCATTATCGCATGATATAGAATTATACAATTGATGATACAATGATTTAGATGATTTTCCTAGATCCACCAAGTATGTACGAGTTGTGTTCAGACATCATGAGGGCGTTTTCCCTTTAGGTAGTCCCTCACATGCTCAACATTCAACAATATATGATCCAACCTCAGATGTAGTTCAATGAGATTTGGTTGGCTTGGTTTTTCCCATTCTCATAGTCCACATCTGAAGCCTTCCATCAATTGGATTATTCATATCTTTAGTGCCCTTTCTTATTCAACAAGGATTTTTGGGTTGTATCCTCCCCCCGTGAGAGGGAATTTGGTCCTATGCATTAAGCTCAGTAGTGGTTGTTATATTAGTCCCAACCCTTTTGTTCTGGGCACATGTATATGGGAATATTTATAACATTGTATTTTATCCTAGCCCATTGATGCCAACACATTGATGTATTATATATTCTTTTTGCTCAAACCCACTTACTAGGCACATCATTATTCTTCGTATTGAGTTCTCTCGATGACTATGGGCATGCATCCCCTACCTCATTCATATCATATACACCCACTTTGAGACTCTTGCTTGATGAGTGGTAACAACCTTTTCCTTGAGTGGTTTGGATCGTTGCAACAAACTCCTTTTGTCTCTCTCTTAATGACTGCCTCCAATTTTCGATGAAAGAAAACTACAATATATTTTAGTCATGCAATGTGCTCCTAACATTGATACATTGAGCAGAAATCTGTTATCGCACAAAAAGTGATCACCTAGCCAAAATCACTAGGTGCATCAAAATACACCATGTTAATATGGGTTTGACAAATCAAAACCCACTTTCACCTAAGAAAATAGCCTAAGGAACCACTTTCCCTTAGCTATTTCAGTCAATTTTCCCATTTACATGGGAATAGCCCATAAATTCATTAATTTTATGTTATTCTCATAATTTTACCTATTTATGTGAAGATAATATAACTATTTTGACTCATTTTATACATTCTCATAGAAAAAAATTAATAAATCATT
The DNA here is from genome assembly GCA_000404065.3 of Pinus taeda. Lineage (NCBI taxonomy): Eukaryota > Viridiplantae > Streptophyta > Pinopsida > Pinales > Pinaceae > Pinus > Pinus taeda. The sequence continues at coordinate 11,530 of APFE030242991.1, forward strand.
TATTTATTAATTGTTTCTAAACATTTAACTCATTTACATGGAAATAACTTATTATATCATTAATTTATAAATGATTTCTAACTATTTTGCATAGGAAAAAGGAAATAATATAATAAATCATTTATTTATGGATGGTTTTCGTTATTTAACTCAAGTCATTATTTTTAGTTTGTTGCCCAAATAAAGGTCATTAACCTTTCTTTTTTGACTTTTTCCTCTTACAAAAAAAATAAAATAGCAAAACTTTTTAGATTTAGATTTGGTTCAACAAATATTTTTTAATACTTTACCTCATCAAATATAGCAACAATTTTCTATAAATAGGAGAGGTTCTTCTTCTCATTCATCACGACCATTTTCATTGTCCAACCTTTGATCTTATAACATTTGAGCTCTCCTGATTAGTTGAGCTCAACCATTTTCTTTTTATTTTTATTTTTATTTTTTGTCTCGATTACCCTTTGGAGGAAGGGATATTTTCTTGTAGGTATAAGATTCTCAATGAACCCTACTAAGGAGGAAACCTACAAAACCACAATTTAATAGATCTCCCGATAATTGTTACCAATTCAATAAAGACACCATTGGGTTTTCATTTGGATTTATACTACATGTTACATGTCTTACATTTCCACTATTTGGTTTTTAGATTTCTAAGAAAAACATATGAATGTGTAGTCACTCTATGGTTTGAATCATTAAATCCTCATATTTTTTGGGTGGACTATTTGCAACACTTAGTAGTTTTTTTTTGTTGATCTTTGTTTTTTTTTTTGTATCCTAACATCCACAAGGGATTTGAACTAGTGATCTATCATAAGGAGTGCCTTAATAGTGCACCCATTCATCGTTTTTCCAAACCCGTATGGACCTCTTGTTAGCCTTTCTAATAGGAAACTACCAATAGTAATTAGAAAGAAAATGCTTTTAAATGTTAAAAAAGCAATAACCCCCCCAAAAAATCACCAATTAATAAAAGGTGACAAATAAGAAACCAAACAAGCACAAGGGAAAGTATAACATCCTCAAATTTCAAAAGCATGTAATAACAAGTAGTGATTGGTGTAACTCATTCAAGTGTTATTAAATAAAGGGGCATATGGTGTCACTAGTGCAGACATTATTTGTCCTTGTAAAACATCAAAATCCTTTTCCATGTTGTTCCACATTCCCTTTCTATTATCTCGACTAATAAATGATGAAAAGATCAATGAGAAGAATATCACAAGAAAAATGCCATCATGGGTTAAAAGCAAGATCCACATACCACAAAAGCATCAGAAAAGGCTTCAACAAGTGTTTGGATCATATGTAGAAAGAAGTTACAATCATTTTAAAATTTAGATTAAATTATATTAGATTATTCTAGATCAAGGTGGAAGAACTCCACTCATGGATTAGGTCACATCAAAAATTCTTGAAGCAGTAAAAAATGAGACTACTAACAATGACTTATTCCTTGTAGGGAGGGTTTCATGGCTTCCACTACTATGTGATTTACTTGCCTTAGAGTGCGCGGTTCTATAATTATGTTGATAAAAATGGTATTTTTGTAAGAAGAGTACATTGGGAAGAAGAATTGGTGCTTGTGAGTATAATATATTATAGTGAAAACACATATGTATATATAGTTTCACAATTAATGAGAAAATAAATGAGAACAAAATGCTTCCCCTTTACCATTTTCTAAATAGAGTGTTAATGCTATTTTCAACAATGATTTTTTTAACATTAACTAATATTAATAACATCATTATTTATCTAGAGAGTTCAATTTTGACAAGTGAATTTGCTTAGAGAATGAAACAAAACAAGCAAAAATGCCAATGATTAGATGAAAGAGGACATACCCCAAGTATGCACATTTCCCAATGCTTTAATAGAATGAGAATTAAAAACTGCCAGAGATTAATTTAATATATTGATTGCTGGCTACAAGAACAAACTATCTAAGGATGCAAATGACCAGTCTAAGTACTCATTGACTTCAATAAACCACAAATTGTTGGTAATCGACGATGGGATTAGAAGTGTTTATAACAACCAAGTCATGTCAACAATGATCTCAATGTTCAAGGGGAATTACATGTTTATTTCTTCTAATTATTGTTATGTCAACAATTATTCTCAATGTTCAAAAATTTGTTGGTTTTCTTAGTGATTGATATTCACACAACTATAAAGAGATATCGTTTTTTTGAGAAAGAATCATCACCAAAACATTGTCAAATCCCCCATACAAATCCATGAAAGCATGACTAAGAACACAAATACTTCATATAGTTATTGCACAACAATGATAAATAGATTCATGACATAATACATTTAATATTTATATTAGAAACCCAAATAGGAAAACCAACATTCTATTGGCTTTAGTTAGTCTTTTATTTATAAAAAAATGTGTTTTATAATTCCAAATAGATTTTTATTGTATCCATAATTTTCTTATGGAAATTTGGACAATAATTTGTAAACACACCCCCTTACCCTTGGGGATATGGTCACTATGTTGACCCAAATTCCCTAGTGCAGTTAGAGAAATGGGGTAAATTTTTTCTTTCCTTCCCAATTCCCCAAAACTCAATTTGGACATCCTCATCACATTTGTCTCAACAATACTTTTCCAGTGATATACATTTTGTCCAATTTGGACTCCAAGATTGCAATATATGTCCCTTTAAAGTTTTATTGATTTACTTGTGTCTCCTCTTTTTCCCTACCACGTGGCACCTACATGGTAGGTATTACTACCTTATTCCCTATCTAATCTCCACCTCTTGATGTGGGTGTCAATATATATATATATATATATAATATATATATATATATATATATATATATTATATATATATATATAATAAATATAATATATATATATATATATAATATATAATATATAGATAGATATAGATAGATAGATATATATAGACACACACACACACACACACACATATAGACTATTTAATACCATAGTGCACCCTCGTAAACCATTACATGCACACCCATATATAGCCCTCATATAATATATATATTCCTCTCGCATTCGACAACCTACAATAAACATTTTAATTGATCACTTCTATTTAATAGTAGCTACCCCCTCCCCTTTCTGATGTCACAGGGGAGAGGGTCTGCTATTTTGTTTTTTGCATCATAGTTCTAGGCGGGGATCCAATGGTCCACCGCCACTCGATTAATCCAACAACTTGCACGACCCATCCATCCCTCATTGACATCACGGGAGGAGGCCCTACCAATTTCTTGCCTATCAATATCCCACAGATTGATCAATGGTCTCGATCCAAGAGAGACTTCCTCCTCTCCTTGCGGATGTCACCAGGGGGGGCACTATTACTCCTGACCATTGATTTCGTTGGACAATCTCCACCATCCAATTGAACCAACTTTTGCCCTTAGCTATGAGATATGGATATATGGGCTTATGGCTTAGCTGTCACGGCTCAAGTCTATGACTCAACACATATGAGCCCCAACCTTTAGCCTTAACACAGGTCCCTACTGAACCACACCCAACCTTAATCCCTTGTGTCCATTATCATTAATTTATCATATATATAATATATATATATACATATTATATAACAAATATACACATATATATCGATACAACTCTTTGTGGGCCTAAACTGTTCAACATCAACTACGGCTAATTAAATATTTCATGGCCATATCCAAGTACACAGTTTTGTTTGTACCCCATTAACCTAACAAACTTACTACACACATAGTCATGGCTAGTGATGTTTATATGTATATACATATACTCCCTTCATTTTTATGTATTCTCCTTCTTGCATACAACTAATAGTATGCCAACTTCCATGCATTCTTACATTCATTTCTGTGATGTCTATGCACCTCATTAAACTAGATGTACCAATGAGTTTACTAGTGCTGTGAGGATGACGCAATTTTCTGTGTATTGGCCCGTTATGGTTTTGAGCCATCATTGTTTCTGCTCATTAGTCGATTTCAAGGTTTAATTGAATTTAATACAAATTATTATACCTGTTCCAGGGTCTACCGACACTAAAAACATGTGTTAAATATGTGCATACAACACATGCACACACACACACACATAAATTTTTTGCTTGAAGAATGCCAGTGCAAAACCACAACCATAAGGAATCATTTTCAAGAACTTATATCTTTAACTGCATGAAAAACATGCACCTTTCATGCAAAAAATTTGGTGAGATCTAGTATTGCAGCAATAATGTTGCAACTTCTAGGGCTCCCTTCTTTACTTTTATCAACCTGGTAGTTCGTAACAAACTTGGAAGCGACAATGTTGTATGCACAAGTACTAGCTCTTATTGTAGGCTGTCACTAGATCATCTGGCACAAGTTCACTAGGAGATCAAGCCAACTTCTATGAGTTCTCAGAAGAAGCTTTTACCATGATGGTAGAAGACTAATTCTACAGAGGCTATTCTACTTGCAAAAAGAGAATGAAAATTGAAATGGAACTCAAACCCTAGCAAACCCTAATCGTGCAAGAAAAGAGATGGAAACTATTGAAATGGGTGCCATTGATTACTAAAAAGGTAAATTGTATTTATTCAAGCTACTTCTGAAGAGAAATGGAAAGAAATCATCTTTTTGCAATTTTGAGTATTTTTATGCGGATTTATTATGCTTTTGATTTGACTAGTTGTGATTGTGCAGAGGTTTGGTGGCAAAGGAGGATGGAGCTGGCTTTTGCAGATGGTGAGGAAGGTTCGGAGGGGTCCTAATAAGTCCCTAGTACCCTTCTAGATATTTCCATTGTGATCAAACTTCGAAAAATCGCTTGCATGAACTTCTACAGGAGGCTGCAGGGGATCTACAGGAAGTTCTACAAGAGGAGGCCGAAAGTGATTTTTGGAGGGTTGAAGGTGGAAAAATGGTGGGAAAAAGGAAATGAAGGTTGGATGAAGGTGTTGGAGGTTCTAGGACTCTGTTAATGAATATTAGGAACGAAGGAGAGGGTTGGGCTTGATCAAAGGGGAAGAAAGCGACTTTGTGGAAAAATGAAAAAATTAGGACAGTTTGGCGAAATGTGGTGAGTGAGTGAAGGGATTTGTGAAAGATGAGCTGGTACAGGTTGTGCTATGGAGGGATGAAAAGCTGGAATTTTTTTCAAGTGAGCTGCACACCTACTTCTTAAGACTGACCCAAGCAAGAACCGAAAAATAGAGTTTTTCTAATTTGACCTAGAATATGACCTAAAAACAGAAAAGTGCTGAGAAGAAATTTATGAACAGGAAACTATGTGAGAAAGCCATGGTAGATGAACAAGAAATGGTATAAGCATGTGAATCCAAGAAAATATCAACTTCTCCAGCTCAAGACATCACACTAGCGATTGCATGAAAGATAAAAACGTGTTTTTGGTGGCAGCAACAGTGCCTGGTCCTCAATTCATGGTCCCAAGGAGGAAGAAAGGGGATCAAGGCCTGTTGGTAGCTCTTTTGGATATTTATCTGTTACTACAGCAAACTACTTAGACAAATTGAAGCAAGAACAACTAATTTAATCATCAAAAACAACCTATTTTACCAAAGCAAGATTAATCCTAAACAACAAAATTAGCTTATGAATGCAAGAAAAAAACATATAAATACACAAAGGAGGTGCTGGGAACTTGGGTTGGGACCTAACCCAAGAGCTTCAACTCTCTAGAAAAGATCAGTGTTGGTTCAAAGCTGGATTCATCTTCATTGATAAAAAAAATAATAGTTACATCACAAAACTGTCTGCAAAAAGAGCTCGAAAATGAGCTGAGTACAAGACTACACGAAAGTGTGAAAATAGACTATGAAAAATGGATAACCTACTGAGGCCTAAAGCCTTCTTATTTATACAAGTGAGGACCCCCAACATTCCTCCTAAACTTAAGGAACTTGGCTACCTAAAATTGGAGATAACAGCAACCCCACTTGAGTTGCTCGGCTGCCCCTTGGAATCATTGATGTGGTGGCCTTTGAACTTCGAGCTGTTGGTGGAGAACTCGAGGAAGGGGTCATTAATGTAGGAGACACCCCTCCTATAAGTCCTTAGCCCTATTTCCTCAGGTTTGACTGCTAATTTGCTCATAAATTCCTGGTCCTTGTCCAAAAATTGTCCAAAAATCTGCAATAAACACTCATTAGACTATGTGGCAAAGTGACTATCCCCATTCACTCAATTGATATAAATATATTCAAAACATGCACAAAACTATGGATAATGATGGATTAAATGGAAATAATAGGCAAAATGAGCCCATATAGTTACCCATTTATGGGGCTCATCATCAACCCCCTGCTGAATGGGTTGCTTATCCTCTGAGCAACTAATCTAGTTCTTCATCCTTGATAGATTTAACAGATTCCCTGACATCCCAAGCCTCTGAGGTGATGTCCTCTTCCTTGTCATGAAAACCTGTCTTTCTGTCCACTTCCTCCCATTGCTTCTGTTCTTCTTCTTCCTTAACCCCTTCCAATAGTCCTAAGAGTAGTGGAGGACTGAACTTAAGGCCAATCCAGCTGGCTTTCAAGTTTTTCATTGATTGTTTGTGTAGGGGAACTCTCACCAAAGTCTCCCTCATTCTAGTTGGGGAGTGATACTCCCTGATCTTTAAGCTATATGACAATGTATTCCACCTTCTCATGTAATCATGAAGGTAATCATCTCCAAATAATCTTTCCATATCATCAAAATGAGCGATAGCTTGTGCTTTCCTTTCAACATAATCAGGGAAAACTTGAGGATTGCTTGTAAGGTGTTGATGAGCATATATGAGAGCTGAGGGGTCTTCCGGTTCGACCCTTATTAGCAGTGACTCACTTAGCTCTTTTACCATAATCTGTTGAATTTTCACTGCTCTTTTTTCCTCATGGCTCATCCAAGAAGCCATAGCCATGAGCTGTAGGTCTCCCAATGCAACATTCAGATCCCAAAAATTCATATCAGGGAGTGCCATATTGTGTAAGTAAAATTCTGCTAATTTGGCTTTATCCTCAGCTGAACTAGTTGCACATAGATGCATAAACTGTCCATAATTTTGGAATGGTATTGTGCCCCTTTGAGCCAATGTTTTAATCTAGAATTGGAGCCATTGGTCTTTGAGATATAGCACATAGCATCTAGCTGGTTGCCTGCACTGCAAGGCCTCTATTGCCCAGTTGGCCATGCAGGCCATATGGGCTTCACTTTCCTACAATTGTTGCTTCAACATCAACACTTCAACTGCTGCATGAGATTCTCTTTCTTGCTACTGCCTTATCAGGTTGTGGCTCTTCCTCTTGCTGCTTCCTTATCTGCTAGGGGACCTTCTTGTAGTTGTTGTTCTTCAAAAATTTGCAATTTGTCTCCACCTTGAGTTTCCTGTTCTTGTAACTGATTTCTTAGTAGCTCATTCTCTTCCTGTAGCTGGGATCTTCTAATGCTCTCAGTGTGTCTCATCATGCCCAACTCTCTTCTCAACTCTTTCAATTGTTCTTCCATGTGCCCGATACCTTCCACTCCTTTAGATTTAGCAATCTTCATCCAAGTGTGGGTTCTAACCCTCTCTTGTTTTAGTTCAAAGAAAAGGGGCACAACGAATTTATGTGGGATGATCTTCCCACCTTCTAGCATATTGTAATATGAGCCTAAATTAGGCTGAGGGCTTGGTTCAGGTATATCTTTGGCCTTGCCTTCCTCTTGTGACTATTTTACTGCCTTCTCTTCTAGTTTTTTAGTCTCTTTTATTTTGGCCAGTGTTTCTTGTAGAGAGGTTTGAGCTTCCTGTAGAACTACTTTGGAGTCCATTAGTCTGATTCTTTCCTTCCAAGTGGAAGTTTTGGGACTCCCTCTCTCATAGGTGATAGAGATTTTAGAGGGGGATTCCTCCTTTTTCTTAGTAGGTGCATCCTCAATTATTATAGGTTCTTTTGATGGTGGATGGGGCTTACCCACCTTAATCCTGGTCCTCCTTCTGGCTTTGAAATACATGGATGTTTCTATTTTTCTTTTTCCCTTTTGTTTTGCTGGAGTGCTCAATGCAGCCAGCACAGTTGCTGCTTCTTTTGCCAATGTTTCAGGGGATGTTTCTTTCTGCTATTCTTCCCCTTCATCATCTACAGTATTTTTTGTGTCTGTTGTTTTTGCTTGTGTCTCTGCTATCTCTGGTAATGTCGGCGCTTTTCCTTGTTGGGTCCCTGCCTCTCTTGTGGTAGTCTTTTTCTCGGATTTCTTGGGATTTTTCTTCTCAATTTTTTTTCTTTTCCTCTTCTCTGTCTTTGAGGCTATTTTCTTTTCTGCCTTAGGTATTACAGTGGGTTTGTCAAGTTTCTCCTCTTCTTTCTGCTCCTCCTCTGTTTCTTGTTCTTCCTCTGTTTGAATATTTTGTGTCTCCTCATGCATTTCTTTCTCAATTTCCTCTTTCCATTCCTCCTCATAGCCAGATGGGCTGATGTCCTCAGTCAAAGTTTTGATGTCATCTTCTCTGGACATATTCCTGAAAATTTCCTAAGCTATGGGGATGGTGTATGTGTATAGTGCATCTTCCACCAATAATTTAATGAGACTATGGTGGGCTAGCTGGTCTGGGACCCTTGCATTTATCTTAGTGCCACATTCTATCAAAGACTGGAGGAGGAAATATGGGAGACTGAGTTTTCTAACTGGAGGTAGGTCCATCCCATACCTCAATTTATGCAATAACTTGAAGTGATAACCATAAATTATACTGAACCTTCCTTCACAAGTGATATATTTCATTATTTGGTAGTTGACTTCACTCCATGGAGGAGGTAAGCTTGTCCTTTTGACCCCATTTTTATCCTCTACATGATGCTCCCCAGGTTGAAAAAATGTCTTCTTGGCAACCTGTCCCAATGTTTTTTCCTCCTTTCTCCAAGGGAGCCCAAGTGGAAGAATTGTGATTCGACTGATAAAATTAGGTGTAAGCTCTAGGGTCAGACCCCTGAAACTGATTGTAGCATGTGTTTTCGAATGGGGTCTTAAGGACATCAAAAAATTTTCAGTCACCTCATCATCATATCCATGAATTCTTTCAAAGAAAATCATCCAATTTTCCCTGGTGAAGAGGGCCACCACCTCAGGGTGCTCATGCAATTGGTTGGAGTTCAAAGGCTCCTTTCTCATAAAACCTCCTGGCATGGTGTTTAGTGGTTTTTGAAGTGCTTAGATGAGGAAAAAAACAACAATTTCCAAAATCAGAAACAAAGGGACAACTGAGTTTTGTGTTTTTTTCTCTGAACTGTAGGAGGAATTTCCCGTATGCTCCTTCTTCACAAGACCAATTTGTAATTCTCCCTTTCTCCAAATTGTTCTCAACCTGAATTTTGTTCTTGGTTCTTAGAGGAAATCAATACGTTGACAAAACAGGGACTATATAAAAAATGGTTTTTTCACAAAGTAAACAGACTTGCAATTTTCTTTTCCTCCCCAGGTTTGATTTCTATCCCCTTTTTTCAGTCGAATGTGAGGAAGAGAAAGGAAAATTTTTAACATAGAGAAGGGAACGGAGAGACTGTGTAGAACTTCAGAAAAGACACAACAGACTTTTGAATTTTTCTTTCCTCGTTTTTCTTCACCCACTACTCTAGTTTTAAGCTACCACCTTATCTAAACATATCGTATGGAGAGCAAGTTTTTGAGCCTACCTCATTCCCAGCTCGAATTTGACAAGAATTCTAACTTTTTCGGCTGCAGAGCTGCTCTCCGTTTTCCCTGTAGAAATATTCCTGTAGAAGGTGTTCCTGCTCCTATAGAATGCAATAGTGCTCCTATAGAACCCGATAGGTGGGAGGGTTTTGAAAAACTGGTAGAAACTACTGGTTCGCTGCTCTGAAGGTGGTGGACGAGCACTGCAGTTGAGAGCTTCGTAGCATGAGAATGAACCAAAGGGTGGTGGAGGCTTAGACCACACTATACTTAACTGTTGGCGTAATTCGCGGTGAGGAGATGAGGTGGGCGGATGGGTACATTACCCCCATCCAGACCGTTGGTCCTACGTCAGTGTAATTATGGTTCTTCATGTCGCCTGACCACCATCACCTCCCTTACTCTCGTTATACGCTGCCACCACTACCAGTTTCAAATGTTTTCTTCCCAAGTTGACATGCCACACGTGTTGACTGCGTGTCTGATCGACAGTTTGAATTGGACGTGGCTCAACTGAATTCCACGAGGGTGCGTGAACTGAACAAGGGTGGCTAGTTAGCTGGCCACCGAGTCCGCTTAATCATGACCATTCCCATAGTTCATGCAGTTTTAAAATAGTATTAATGCAATCGAGGAATAGGTTTAGCCACTTACCTGCTTAGTCGCCATTGTGCTATGCATCCATAGGACTCTGGCACCTCATTTCCTCATTGTTGTTACTGCTGGTGCTTTGCATGCTTGACCTTTGTGTTATGTTGATGATTCCTTGATCACGATCTACTCCTTACATGCTTCATACATCCTGCTGCGTTGATCCTGTCTCTAGAGTTTGTTTTTCAAAGGGATCAGTTGCTATAGGAATCCTACAAGATTTCCTGTATCTGCTTCTCCTTCTGAAATTCAGGCTGATGCTTGAGCAAGCTTAAAAAGACAGCTAATAAATGTTTTGAATGGAAGACATAGCAGCTGGAAGGTATCAGGTAAGAATATAAGCAAGAAGAATGCTGCTACATTATTTGTCATCTTCTTTTGTGTTTTCAAAGTGGGAAAAAAACAGAATTCCTGTATTTTGTTTGTGCAGGGAAAGGAAAAAAAGCGAGTAGAAATGTGGGTGTGTAGAGATGACATGGAGAGTTAGGCGGATGGATGGTAGTAGGGAGGTTCATAGGCCTTGTAGACGAATTTCTAATCCTCGGGTTCTTTTCTAAAATTGAATTTGGCCTTTCTGTAATTTCTACAAGATCCTCCTATAAAATACACAGAGTTTCCTGTAGGACGCGACATTTTTAGAAAAATGAGACTGAGGCCTGGAAAAGGATAACAGTGATGGAGGGATGGACTATGAAGAGTGCATGCAACCTGGTCCTGTTTTTCTCTCTTGTGTGACCCTCCTATGACTTGCAATTCATCCAAAAGAAGTTAGGTTTTTTCCTTTTTTTTTCTTTGTTTTTTTGTTTTTTTTTTTTTTTTTAAATAGCTGGGGTGCCTCCAGGAGGTTTTCATCCTCACTTCCTGCCCTAGGTGGCCTCCAAGAGGTTTTCGCCCAGGGATCCTTTTTTTTTTTTTTTCTCAAGGTGTGGGTAGAGTGGAGACAGGGACTTACTCCATTACCAACACCGTTTTTCCCAAACTCTCAATGAACTCCTGCTTGGAAAGGGGCTTCTTGTAGATATTCAATCTATGCCCATTAACAAGCATAGGGATGGCTTCTTCACCTATGGTCCAGATAAGGACTAAACCATTTTCATTGCATTTTTCTACTGTATAGGGTCCCAGCCATCTTGTCCTTAGTTTGCCCTTTAAATATTTATATCTTAAATCATATAGCAGCACCCAATCTCCTTGCTGGAATTGTTTTTCTTTGAGGTGTCTGTCATGCCATATTTTTCTCTAAAGTTGGACTACCTCTGAGTGGAGTAGGGCCTGCATTCTCTTTTCATCCAATCCATTTAGCTGAAGCAATCTTTCCTTTTCTGCATGGCTGAGATCTAAGTCCAGCTGAGCTGCCATCCTTAATGTGTTATATTCAAATTCTATTGACAACAGAGCCTTCTTCCCATAGACCAGCTCATAGGGTGGAAACCCTGTGGTGGTTTTATAGGCCCAGGTGGCCTCAACCAATCTATCTGCCCAATCTTTTCTACTGTTGCTCACTACCTTAGTCAAAATCCCTTCCAAATCTCTATTGGTGACTTCCACCTATCCATTTTCTTGTGGATGATAAGGGGTGGAATTTTTGTGCTTAATCTTGTGGTGTGTAAGCAAGTCTTCAACCAAATTGGAGGTAAACTGACTCCCTTGATTTGTAGTTAACTCTCTTGGGTAGCCAAACTTGTAGAAGATATTTTACCTTAAAAAATCAGCTACTTTTTCTTCTGTTGCCTCTTTGTTTGCCTTTGTTTCTGCCCATTTTATCAGATAATCAGTACACACAATGATGTAAGATTTCTATTTTGAAGGAGGGTTGATAGGACCCACAAAGTCCATGCCCCACTTCTCAAATGGCTAGAAAGTCACTTGAGGTTGCAGGGGCATCTCATCCCTTGGAGACGGTTTCCCCATCCTTTGACATCGGTCACATTGGCTGATGTATCTCCTGACATCTTGATGAAGAGTGGGCCAATAATAACCTACCTGCAAAATTTTGAAAGCAGTCCTCTTTGCTGCAAAGTGGCCCCCACAAGGTCCATCATGACAGGTTAAGAGGATGTCAAAGAATTCCTCTTCCCTGACACATCGCCTCAAAATCTGATCTGGGCCAGGTTTGAAAAGATTGCCCCCAATCCAAGTGAATGGGGCACTTTTCCTCACAATCTTGCTCTTCCCTTTTGAGGACAGGTGTGGCAGAAACTATGCTGAAACCAAGTAATTTGCTATATCAGCAAACCATGGAGAGAGTACTGAAATAGAAAATAAGTGTTCATCTGGCATTTGATCATCCACCATTCCTTCTTCACCTACAGGCAGATCTAGTCTAGACAGAAAATCAGCAACAACATTTTCCTTACCTGGCTTATCAACAATAGTCAAATCAAATTGCTACAATAAAAGTAACCATCTAATGATACGAGCATTTACATCTGGTTTATTCATCAAATACCTGATTGCAGCATGATCAGTGTGTACGAATGTTTGATAGCCAATGATGTAGTGTCTGAACGTTTTTAGGGAATGGACTACAGCTAGGAGCTCCTTTTCAGTTACAATGTAGTTTAGTTCTCTCTGAGACAGGTTTTTACTGACAAAATATATGGCACAAGGCAACTTCTCTTCAACTTGCCCTAAGGCTGCTCCTATTTCTTTGTTCGAGGCATCTGTGTGAATGTGGAAAGGTATGGCCCAATTTGGACCTCCCAAGATTGGGGTAGTTACTAGCGTACCTTTTAAGGCATCCAGAGCCTCCTGACAGTTGTCAGTCCATATAAAATCAACATCTTCCCCAAAAGACCAAATAATGGAGAGGCTAGCTTACTAAAATCCTTAATGAATCTTCTATAATACCCTGCTAAGCCTAGAAAACTCTGAACATATCTTACCTTTTGAGGAGGTGGGACCCTTTGGATGATAGCAATCTTGTTGGGATCCACTTGTAATCCTTGCTGAGAAATTGTATGACCTAGCACTGCCCCTTTAGTTATCAGGAATTCACATTTTTCAGGACTGAGGGACAGGTTCATTTCAATACACTTGGCTAAAACTTTTCACAGGTTAGTCAAAGCTTTCTAGAATTTAGAACCATAAGGGGTAAAGTCATCCATATAGATCTCCATTGAATCATGAACTAGTTCAGTAAATATGTTCAGTACTGCTCTCTGGAAAGTGGTGGGAGCATTGCACAACTCAAAAGGAAGGACCTGATATACAAAAGTACCCCATGGAAAAGTGAAAGTGGTCTTATCCTGGTCTTCCGAGTTGATTTGGATCTGGTTGTACCCACTAAACCCATCTAGGAAGGAGAAGAACTTCTTCCTTGCCAGGCCATCTAACACTTGATCTATGAATGGCAAAGGGAAATGGTCCTTCTTGGTGGCCTTATTTAGTTCTCGATAATCTACATAGATTCTCCATTTCCCGTTTTTCTTTGGCACTAACACCAAAGGAGAAACCCATTCGCTATCAGATATGGGGTAGATGAATCTTGCATCCAACAACTTTTTCAATTATTCTTTGACACTATCCTTAAGGGATGGATTCATCCTCCTTTGAGGCTGCCTAATTGGTTTACAATCTTCCTTAATGTAAATGTGATGAGTACAGATGGAAGGGTGGACTCCCTTCATCTCCTTATAACTCCAAGCAAAAGCATCCAAGTGATTCTTCAATAAGCTACACAGTTTTTTCTCCTGAGAGGTGGACAGGGATGAGTTGATTTTCAAAGTTTTTTTTGGGCCAAATTACACGTTCTTGACTCGGTGGGAGGCCGGATCAGCCACACAGAGATACACTTGAGGATTATCTTGGGTTTCTTCCACCAGCTCTTCTAAGGGCAACACACTGGGGGGTGGATTTTGGATCAAGTTCTCAATAAGATCATCCTCGGTTTGTGGACCCCCCATGGTAGTTTCTACTGTACAAAATGGTGCATAATAGACTTCATCCTCATCTTCCTCCTCCAACCAGAGGGGTAAATCATGTTCTAGGAGAGGTTGGGTAGGAGCATAGAGGACTAGCTACTTGGACATATGGCCATTCTTGATTGCCATGTTCCCAACTCGGCAGCTGATGTAGGCATCTGTAGTAGCCAACCAAGGTCTTCCCAGGATGAGAAGATACTCAGTGAGCTTTGCCTTTGGTTGGAGAACCAAGAAATCAGCAAGGTACTCCCAGGAATCAATAGAGACCATGACATCTTCCACAATCCCCTCAGGGGTCATGGTGGAGCGGTTTGCTAACTGCAGTACTGTTGAGGTCTTTCTTAGGGAACCCTAAAGGTTGAGTTTGAGCATAGTGTCACTGGTCATCACATTAATGGCAGCCCCTAGATCAATCAAGGTATGGGGATTATGGTGCCATTGATGTGGACATCGACTATAGGACTCCCAGGGCCTAGATATTTAAACAAATTACCTGCCCCAACATTAGATCAGACAGTTTCCCTATGACATTGATAGTTGGGGCATCTCTCTTTCGCCTGCTTCGGTGTTTGAAGCACTTCTCCTTGATCATTTTGTTGTATATAGGCACATCCTTTATGGCTTGGAGAAGGGGTATTTTTACACATAACTGTTTCAAATCTCCCAGAAGTTCAGTTTCTTCTCGGGTCGGTTGGGTGGTTCCAGTTAGTCTCTTAGGAAAGGGTGGAATGACTTTGGGTTCACTTTCCTATTTGTATTCCTCATCCTCCTTAGAAGGAGGTTGGCTATTTGGGAGAACCTTCCCAGATCGTAGGTTAATCTCCTGAATCTCCATAGCATAGGTTGGGTATGATGTTTCCCCACTATATACTTGCTGGGTCTGTCTGTTGTTGGGGTTCGGGTTCGGTTGAGTAAGTATCTGGGGTTATCTTGGAGGAGCAGGAGGTAATGATTATGGTTGAGCAGGTGGTGGAGGCAAAAGAGCCGGGGGAGAGTTATACTAGGGCCTCCATCCCTGATGAGGTGCACTCCACTGAGGCTGTGGCTGAGCATAAGGATGAAACAAATGAGCAACTGGAGGGGCCTGGGATTGAGGAGGATATGACCAAGGAGGGGGTGTGGACCAGGAAGGATGAGCAGGGGGACCCCAAGAAGGCATGGAAGTGGCTTGATTGGGGTTGTAATAGCTCTGGTAGGTTCCTTGCATTCCCTGCTGGTAAGGTCTGGGCCCATGTGGCCTCCTTTGGTTCATGAAATAGAGTGTTCAGTGGCTCCCTCAGCCCCTCGATATGCAGCTTTGATTCCGGGTACGGAAGGGCACTGATCGTAGGATGGTCTTGTTCACAGACTACACACACTTCTATAGAGTGCAGTGGGCATTCGTTCCTAGGGTGCTTTCTCGTGCACCTTGGACAAAATATGGCCAGAGCTCTCTCGGCTTCCTCTTGTTTCCTTTTGATATGCAAGGTATCCATGTGCATGGCAAGAGTCTGCCTCACCTCGCTCTTGAAACCTTCAAGTTCGTTTCTAAGGGATGAGCTGGAGGAGGATGTACTGGCTAATGGTTGACTTCCCCTACCTCTCTTCCTAGCTGACCTGGAATGGTTTCTAAACACAGTCTTTATGTCATCATAAGGTAGTTGATAGATGTCTCCCCCAGCCAAAAAATGGACGGTATCTAGAAGGTCTTCAGGGACTCCTCTGAGCATAACCAACTTCAGAGATTTAGTGTCAAGTGTGCACCTGGCCCTTTTATAACTGAGTTGAAACCTATCTTCATAGTCTTCTAAAGATTCATCACTACCCATGGTCATACGAAAGATTTCTTCCTTGGTTTCCTTTGACCTTCAATAGTCTTAGTATTTGTTGTTAAAGGCTTGTTGCATCTGAGCCCAAGTTGTGCTACTGTCTCCAGGTAACCCCATGAACCAGCACAAGGCTGCATCCTTGAGGGTAGAAGGAAATAGCTTCAACTTCTGCTCATCTTCTGCATAGTCATAGGTTCAACAGAGAACAACAAATTCAAACAAGAAAGTATAAGGATCTTCAGTAGTCATTCCATGGAAGTGAGGTAGGGCTGAAGGACTTATGTTTTTCACTTTTTTGTCCCCATTGGTCTCCTGGATTTCTTTCTTCATTCCCTCTAACGTTTCTATTTTTAGCCATGGTCTCAGGAGGAATGTTTTCTCGCTCTTCTTCTGTTATAGGATCTTCGTATATCTCTGGAGGTTCACCTATAAGATCTTTTGGATCACTACCACCAAAGAAGAGAGAAGGGTGACTCAGTGATGTGTTGGGGGTGTTGGGTAGGAATTTTCTTGAATTGTCTTTGTTCCTTTGAGGCATGAAAGGAAATCTCTTTTTTGAATTTTTGTGTTTCTTTTTCTGCTTGTACCTGCAAAAACTGAAATGGATTGAACAACAAATTGCAGCTAACTAAAATAAACCTTGCTGAAATGAAAATTGTAGAATTGAAATGAAAGTAGGAAATGTCTAATCTACTTTTGCTGAAATGAAATTGCAGAATTGAAATGAAAGCAGGAAAGGTCCAATCTATGCTTGTTGAAACGAAATTGCAGAATTGAAATGAAAGCAGGAAAGGTCTAATCTACGCTTGCTGAAATGAAATAATAGAATTGAAATGGAAGCAGGAGATGTCTAATCTACTCTTGTTGAAATGAAATTGCAGAATTGAAATGAAACAACTACTCCACTCTTGCTGAAATGAACTACTTAGCATAATGTTGCAGTAGAAAATAGAAGAAAAGCAGTAATCACAAATACTCTGGCGCATTCCCGGCAATGGCACCAAAAAGAAGTGGCGAGCTCCAGTATTGCAGCAATAATGATGCAACTCATAGGGCTCCCTTCTTTACTTTTATCAACCCGGTAGTTTGTAACAAACTTGGAAGCAATGGTGATGTATGCACAAGTACTAGCTCTTACTGCAGGCTATCGCTGGATCAGCTGGCACAAGTTCACTAGGAGCTCAAGCCAACTTCTATGAGTTCTCAGAAGAAGCTTTTACTGTGATGGTAGAAGACTAATTCTACAGGGGCTATTCTACTTGCAGAAAGATAATGAAAACTGAAATGGAACTCAAACCCTAGTAAACCTAGCAAACCCTAATCGTGCAAGAAAAGAGATGGAAACTACTGAAATGGGTGCCATTGATTACTGAAAAGGTAAATTGTATTTATTCAAGCTACTTCTGAAGAGAAATGGAAAGAAATCATCTTTTTGCAATTTTGAGTATTTTTATGTGGATTTATTATGCTTGTGATTTGACTAGTTGTGACTGTACAGAGGTTTGGTGGCAAAGAAAGATGGAGTTGGCTTTTGCAGATGGCGAGGAAGGTGTGGAGGGGTCCTAAGAAGTCAATAGTACCCTTCTAGAGATTTCCATTGTGATCAGACTTCGAAAAATCACTCGCATGAACTTCTACAGGAGGTTGCAGGGGATCTACAAGAGGAGGCCGAAAGTGATTTTTTGAGGGTTGAAGGTGGAACAATGGTGGGAAAAAAGAAATGAAGGCTAGATGAAGGTGTTGGAGGGTCTAGGACTCTATTAATGAAGATCAGGAATGAAGGAGAGGGTTGGACTTGCTTAAAGGGGAAGAAAGCGACTTTGTGGAAAAATGCAGAAATTAGGATAGTTTAGCGAAATGTGGTGAGTGAGTGAAGGAATTTGCGAAAGATGAGATGGTACAGGTTGTGCTATGGAGGGATGACAAGCTGTAATGTTTTTCAAGTGAGATACACACCTACTTCTTAAGACTGACCCAAGCAAGAACTGAAAAAGCATAGTTTGTCTAATTTGACCTATAATTTGACCTAAAAACAGAAAAGTGTTGAACATAATTTATGAATAGGAAAATATGTGAGAAAGCCATGGTAAATGAACAAGAAATGGTCTAAGCATGTGAATCCAAGCAAATATCAGCTTCTCCAATTCAAAACATCACAATAGCGATTGCATGAAAGGAAAAAACGTGTTTTTGGTGGCAACAGTAGTGCCTGGTCCTCAATTCATGGTTCCAAGGAGGGAGAAAGGGGATAAAGGCCTGCTAGTAGCCCTTTTGGATCTTTCTCTATTACTACAACAAACTACTTAGACAACTTTAAGTAAGAACAACTAATTTAATCATCAAAAGCAACCTATTTTACCAAAGCAAGATTAATCCTAAACAACAGAAATTAGCTTATGAATGCAAGAAAAAAACATATAAATACACAAAGGAGGTGTTGGACACTTGTGTTGGGCCCTAATCCAAGAGCTTCAGCCTTCCAAAAAAGATCAGTGCTGGTTCAAAGCTAGATTCATCTTCATTGATCAAAAAAATAATAGTTACATCACAAAACTGTCTGCAAAATGAGCTTGAAAATGAGCTGAGTACAAGATTGCACGAAAGTGCGAAAATAGACTATGAAAATGGCTAACCTACTGAGGCCTGAAGCCTTCTTATTTGTACAAGTGAGGACCCCCAACAGTCCTCCTAAACTTAAGGAACTCGACTGCCTAAAACTGGAGATAAAAACAACTCGACTTGAGTTACTCGGCTACCCCTTGGAATCATTGATGTGTGGCCTTTGAACTCTGAGCTGCTGGTGGAGAACTCGAGGAAGGGGTCATTAATGCAGGAGACACCCCTCCTATAAGTCCTCAACTCTATTTCCTTGGGTTTGGCTGCTAATCTACTCATAAATGCCTGGTCCTTGTCCAAAAATCTGCAATAAACACTCATTAGACTATGTGGCAAAGTGACTATCCCCATTCACTCAATTGACATAAATATATTCAAAACATGCACAAAAATATGGAGAATGGTGGATTAAATGGAAATAATAGGAAAAATGAGCCCATATAGTTACCCATTTCTGGGGCTCATCACAATTCACAATCAACTTAATAGTATAAACATAAATTTCATGGCACATTTTTTATATATGAAAGAACCTATATTGAATATAAAATAAAAATTGGGCAACTGAGTCTACGAAAAAAACTATCCACCTAAACATGGACAAGATGCAACCAATCCTCACTTGCCATTTTCACCCCTGAGCCATATTCTAGAGACTAAGGTGGTTTTCATATCAAGGGATAAAACTCCAACTTCTAGTTGAGACAAGGATTCCAAAGATTCTCCCACCCCCACCCACCAACTATGTAGTAGTCAAAAAAAGCACAGGGAATATAGAGGCCTGTCACCTCCAGCCTTAACCAAAGACCAGGGATTCCAGAGGCCCTCCACCCTTAACCAAACGCCAAGGATTCTAGAGGCATCAACTCCACCCTGAAAACATGTAACATAGTGGTTCCACCCAATGAAGGTAATACAAAAATCACTTCCAAAAAACAAATGAACAAACAAAGTAGACTTAATATTTTTCCCTTATTAGGAGTCCAAGGATCAATTATCCACTCCAACTATCAAGGGAACTCAGAGAAGACCATCTCCACCCTCTAATCCCCAGGGTATCTAGAGACTTATCCTCAAATGAAGGGAATTATTTTTGTGCTCTTGTTTCTCCACCAATATATATATATATATATATATATATATATATATATATATATATATATATATATATATATATATCCTTTTTAAGTGTTGTATATGGGCATGATTCCTCCTTCTTTGTAAATATTTCTAATTATTTCTAGTTTATGGATATGCACCAACTCCCTGTAGTCTACTACATAAAACTACAGAGCCAAGCTCTCCAAACTATAGGTTTCTATTCCATCATTTGTAGCTACCTCCTTCACACTTCTCCTCAACATAATCTCTCTCCCCTTCCTTCCATTTTGTGTGGTTGACTTCCATTGTCCCTACTGTTAGCTCAACCCATTCTTCATTATTTTTTTGTCCTTTCTCCCTGGTAAATCTTCCCAAAGCAACATGGCTTATCATCCTTCTTCTTCAACATCATTAATTTAGAGAACTAGTCCATTAAAAGTACACCAACTGACCTTCAATGATTGTCATAGAACAATTCAAGTTTCGTGCTCTAAGGAAACCTTATCATCTAAAGTAAGTAACCTCCTTAGTTATGGAATCCATGTCCCTTGTCTCAACCCATTTTTAATTTATAATTAAAATAGATTAAATATTTACAATGCATTCATAAGTGGAAAATAACCAAGGGTATTACAAACCCCTCCCCCTTGGGGGAAATACGTCCTTGGTGTTCTTTGTCCATATACAACACAAAAGACATGCTTAAAACAAACATATTGTTTATGGAGCTCTATATACATAGCTCTGTACAATATTTACAAATAAATATACATTTGCTTCAACCAACAAACAAAAAAGGATATGATTCCCACATTAAATCAACCATTTCCCTAGTTGTTTCCTCGAGCCTAAAGTATCTCCACTGCACTTTGACTTGCTTTATTTCTCAGTTTTGGAGTGTGAGGCTCCTCCAATCTAGGATGCATAGTGGCTCTAGCTAAAAATCTGCCTCTAGTTCCAAAAACCAATCAATCACATGATTAGAGTCATGTGCATATCTTTTCAGCAAGTAAACATGGAAAACATCATGGATTTTTACTAATGGAGGTAAGGCTAGACTATAGGCCACTAGCCATATTCTTTCAAGTATCTCAAAAGGCCCACAAAACTGTGGTGCCAACTTGGAACATGGTCCAGTCTCAAAGAAACTTTTCTTGGGTCTAACTCTCAAGTAAACATCTTCCCCAACTTGGAACTCCTTATGCACCCTATGCTAATCCACATAGCTTTTCTACTTGTCATGTGCCACGTTTAAATTCTTCCGGATGATCTACATTTGTTTCTCCATCTCTTTTAGCATATTAGGCCTAATAAGGATCTGTTTAACTGGATCATTCTGCTTGATAGGATTATTGCAACTCCTTCCATAAAGTTCCTCGAATGGGATCATATTTAGAGATTATTGGTATACATTTTTGTATGAAATCTCTACTCGTGGAAAATACTCTTCCCACTTCTTTGACTAGTGAATCACATACATCCTCAACATGTCTTCGAGGATTCTATTTTTCCTCTTTTTTTCCCATCTATTTGTGTATGATAGGTTGTATTGAAGGTCATTTCTATCCCCAATCCTACAAATAGCTCTGTTTATGGTGTTGAATGTAGATAACAGGGAAGGGGATCTCCCCGATATGAAGTCCCAATTATACCTCACATCATTTGGAGTATGAGACCCAACCATAAATATGGCTAGTTTCCATAATGGTGATATTAAAGATGCACCTTGGCTGCAATAACCACATAAGATGACATACACATATATTTGGTGATAGAAAGTGAGTAAACTTTGTATAATATCAATTGTAATGCATAAGAGGTTATTTCACACAAAGGGAAAATAGAGTGAGCCTCTAGAAGAAAAGTAGTAGTATTATCCTGAAAGAGACACATGCACATATGAAGGAATCATTAGTTAGCCTGCAAAATAGTTCACAAGATAATAACGATCATGAACGCAAATACAACACACATTCAACAAGATATACTAAATCTAACGAAATAGTTCATTTAATTTAGCATGAATGAAATAACATATACCATAAACATTTAAATAAAAGTCTTACAAAATCCATAATACATTCGTGAAAGTGTGTTAGCTCTGAGAGCTTTTGATAATTAAGTCAAAGTTTCAAGTATACAATACAATGATATGACACTATCCCCAATAAAGGAACATGAAGTTACTACTTGCTTCTCCAAAGAATGATACTCACTCCTATGCTAGACTAGAGAAGCGAAGGCTACTAATCTAAAGTTCCAAGCCCTTTGATTGATTTATGAGGGTTTATTTATAAAACATGAGGTGAATTTTCACCTCCCCTTGTGACCTTTGAGCTACTCTCATGACTCTTGGACTTCTTTTGTCTTTATTCTATCTAATGACTCTTCATATTCCATATTTGACTCTTGTACTTCCACTTAAATTTACATTTCTCATTATTTTCTAAACACAAAATCACATAAGACAAAAATGTGGCTAGAGCATAATAAGACAAAACTTTATACATTATGTTTGAGCTTGAGGAAAATCTAGCTCGAAAATTTCCACTTGTAGCTCTACTGTAACATATTGTTACCAATCTTTGTCCTATGCTGCTATGTCCTCAAACTTTGATGGAAGATTTGGCTTATATCTGACTCTTGCCTCCATAGAATTTGGATAGATAGTTTTGGAATTAGATTGAACATTATTCCACAATAACAACAACTTCATGTTTACCTTGGCAAGTCCAGCTACATATTGTTGCATGTTATTTCTTGTGATTTGTAAGTCTTCTTTAATGGTAACATGCCTCAAATTATTCAAGTATTCTTGAATTTTTTTCCTGACAACATTTCCGCCCTTTCTTTTTGAAAATGTTGCAATTGAAGTTTTCTTGTGCACTTTGATCAAGGAGTCAAAACTATGATACAATGGTGAATAGGTAGTTATGATGTAGGCCACATATGTACTGACCTACTTTTTACACTATAAGAGAATTCTAACGTCAACCCTTTCCAATTTAGTTTCTTGTCTTGTTTTTGGCCAACTCTAATGGTGCATACCTATACTTAGTGCCCCATTCCTGGACCGTGTTGATGGCTGCATGAATCACCTTCATAACTTTCACATTTTCCTGTGATTTATTTGCATTGCATGTAAGGGCACCACCTCTTTGTGAAGGGTGATCAGATCTTCATACAACTTTGTCATGGTGTCTCCCAATGATTGAATTTCATAAAATATTGCTACCAGTAACTCCTTCAAGTGAAAATTAGTGGCTGACAATCTTTGGTTCTCGACTAGGAGATGATCAATTTGGTTCCTTGCGGTAGTTATATCCTTTACTAGTTACTTATTTTCCTCCGTCAAGAAA
The DNA here is from genome assembly GCA_000404065.3 of Pinus taeda. Taxonomy (NCBI): domain Eukaryota; kingdom Viridiplantae; phylum Streptophyta; class Pinopsida; order Pinales; family Pinaceae; genus Pinus; species Pinus taeda. The sequence continues at coordinate 34,651 of APFE030242991.1, forward strand.
TATGTGTTTACTTTTGTAGCCTCTGCAAAGGCTAAGTTTTCTATTGTGACTATATTTAGATTTTTCTTTCCATTGGACACAATCACCCTCTCTGTATGAATGGAAACAAGAAGAACCAAGTCATTAGGAAAATACTTATTACTTTCCTACAATATTCTATTATTTAACTGATCAAAGGTAAGGTTGGAAATATCCATGGCCATATCATCATCTGGAGGAGATATTCCCATTTAACTAAATGAGATGTTTTCACTAGCAATAAGAGGTGAAGGCTATTTGTTGGCTTGTTTTGCAATGGGTACACTGTCTACCTCTTGGTTATCCTCCTCTCATTCAATCTCCATGTCTTGGTCCTGTATCTTCTCTTCTATTTCTCTGACAAATTCCTCATCCTATTTATTCCTGCTTTCTTCATCCTCCAATTTCTTTTGCTATTCTTCCTCAAACTATTTCTATCTCACTTCTTCTTCTTCCTTCTTTCTCAATTCTTATTGTTCTTGCATGTCTTTTATTTATTTCCTTTCAAGTTCTTCTTTCTGAATCTATTCCTCTTCTTGCTTTCATTCCTCCTCCTGTCTATTTTTTTCTTCCTGCTACTTACTTTTTATTATTTTGATTGCTTTCTCCTCTTTTCAACTACAATGGCCACTCTTAGAATAATAATATCTACTTTGAGCTTTTGGCTCTACTCAACTTCTTGGTTATGCATAACTTTCCTCTTATACTTAGAAATAATAACTAAAGTGGGAACTTCTTGCTACTTCCCTTCCTGGACAATATTCTTCTCATGTACTAAACTGGAATGGTCTACCTCATTGCCTGGTTGATCTGAAAATGAAAATCGATCGTTGTCTAACACTTTGAAAGTTTGATAAATTTGGGTCTTTAAATGGTCACTTGGATTGTAACTTATTCAAAGGTGAATAGTTAAGTTTTCAATGAACTTAAAGTTGAAACAAATTCATATGCAATCCAACGTGATAAAAATGTATGACCATGTGATAATGGATTTCACCCCTCCTGGGCTATGTCTCTTGACCCTGCTCTATTGTTTAGATTTCTTTATAGATCTCAACAACAATAATAGTACATTACAAATATTTGACTCATAGAGTAAACCTACTTCTACAATGGCACTTGTTTATCCTACAAAGAAATGTTATCCTTTAGATAAATCTCACCCACAAGTTGACTCCGTTTACAAAGAAATGATGGCACCAAAATAAAAGGACTCTCTCAGTGAATGTGGCAATAGGTCCTTGTACTCATTCTGAGTTAAAAAAGCAAGCACAAATTCAACTATTTCATAAGAAAGTGTCAAAATGGTATTTACCTCACTTATACTAAGAATAGAATGAAAATGGATGCTCTAATGAAGAAACAACTGTTGCAGATGGATCTCGAAGGCTGGAGAACCATTCTCTAGGCTCTTTCCATGCTAAAAAAGGTCTCCGTATGGCCTTAAAAATCCAAACACAGTCTCTATCTACAAAACAAAAGGACTTGGATCTATAAATTTTCCAACATATAGTGCTCAAATCACAAAATAATGTTGCCATTATGTTTAGAACACCCAAAAACCCTTGTGTAGGCTATTCTTGGGCTAAAAAATACTGAAAAATGACCAAGCTAGGTATCTTTTTCCATTTCTCTATTATCTGTCTTGCAAAATGACCAAAATTGCTAACCAAGAAACTAATCCTCTCTTTTGGTAGACCACTAAGCAACTAATTGGTGTAGGGGCGATGAAAATACCGCCAAAAGGTGTGCATTTTGTTGCCTCTTTAACCGAACCAATAAGGCCTTATGTGGCGATTTTCTAGACCTGTGGTTGGTCATATTATGGCCATGTGGTTGTGGCTTGGCACCACACGTCAAATCCTTCTTAATTAGTTCCATGTGGCCATTAGGACTCGGGGTTGTGGCTTATCTGCCCACCCCCTCTGCCTCTGCCTTCGCGCTGGTCATGTGGCTTATTAATATGGCCAGGGGCCAGGGTTAACTGCCCACCCTACCCCACTCCGTTATTACTGTAGTCATATCGTGTACTATGTAACTGAGAGTCAGGGTTAGTCAGGTGAGCTCACCGACCCGACCCCCCCAAACTATAGAACTAATATATGTTAAATATATTTAGTGCCCATAACATAACAAAGACTAATGCAGTGGCTTAGTGGTAAGTCATTGCATTGGCTAGCCAGAGGTCTAGGGGTTGAACCTCGTTGAGGCTGTTCGACCCTCTTTACAAAATTCTAGCCAACACGCATAAGCCATGCAGTGGCCTCCCATTAGGCCACATGGTGGCTTGCAATTGGCCAAAACCAAAACACACCAACCAATCAAATATTGACACCTCAACCTGTACAACGCTACCACATGGCAGCACGTGATTGGCCCATACTGCACACTACACTTTCCTAGTCAGTTATTGACTTCAACATGACACCATAGTATGGCCTACCGAATTAGTAAGCTAGTCAACCATGTGTAGGTTTTAACCCTGAATAAAAATTACATGCATATAATTTCTTAAAACAAAAAATAAACGATGGTGAGAACATAAAACATAAAACAAATATACACATATATTTTCCCGTGGATACCAAAACTAGCACTACCAGATTGATTTTTCATTACATCCCTTTCAATGTTACAATACATATATATACATGTCGAAGCATTCATAAACCCCAATCCATTAACTATGGATTAGAACATAACCATAGTTCCCTTGACCGGATCTAGAAAATACCATGGGCAAAAAACCATCATGCCTAAAACCATGTGCAAACCCCATGCAAAAACCATAAGTAGGTATGCCCACCTATTAAAGGGTCAATTTTTTTTTCCCGGGACCCTATCTTGGACATCGTACAAGGGGTGGTCTGATAGGGGGCCTGTCGCCCCTCTTGTGACCCCCCTGTTCCACCCGATGCAATGAACAAGGTGGACTAGTGGTGAAAAAAATAAAACACACCCCCAACACCCTACAAGTTGACTTTGTAACTGTTTTCCAAAAACTTCAGAACATGATAAATTTCACATACGATGTCAGATTGAGATGATTCAAGCATCATTGGAATAAAAATTACGAGAGCTACGATTTGACACTAGTTTTAGGTGATTCTGATCACTTTGATTTTTGAGCATATATTGATCCCCTAGATCATTCCTCCCCACTAGGAAATTTTGGACCACCAAAAGTATATTTTTACTCAGCAAGTAAGTGAGGATACAACTCCTTCACTTTCCTTATCTCAATCCACCTTGATTTACTTGGATTGGTACTTTTAAGCCCCATTCGAAGATACTCCACATTGCCTATGCGTGAAGTACGGATTCTCCTGTCAAGAATTGAGTCTTCCTACAACTCAGATATATTCAGGAGAAAAATATTCAATAAATGGAATCTTAACATTCTCTTCATGATCATCAATCATGGAGGCGCATACAATCTTCACCTTTAAGTATTTCCTTGTTGAAATACAACTAAACTTGATCTTCCACCTGGAAATCATGATTAAATCGATGCTTGTCATGCCTTGCTTTGTACTTGGCTTTGCTTTTCCCAAGATGCTCCTATACTCTTTGATGCACTAGTTTCATTCGTTCAATGGAATGATTGGATTTGTCCACATCACTATTTCCATATACTACAAAATCTTTACTAAAGATAAAATACAAAGGAGACTTTGGAAAATTATCCAAAGAAGCTTCAAATGGAAATACTTGCGTAGATGAGTGCTTGGCATGATTGTAACATGATGGGAATAATGCAAATGATCATCCCAAATTTTAGGATGCTTATCATAATGTCCATGAGGGAAACCCATTTTTTTACAACATGTAATAAATTTGACGCTCAAATTCCCATACAAATTGACTAATCAACAAGCCAAAATCATAAAAATGCCAAATAGAACACTATTGCATATAAGTTATTTATTCACAACATCACTTTTACAAAATACCCAACTGTGGGGATATGCAACATGGCGAATACAAAATAAATGTAGTATTTAACTAGACAAATAGTCCAACCATTTCTTTCCCAACTAGGCTAGGGTGTTTTCTTTCTGCATTTTGCTTTCTTCTAGAGATGCTTCGAAAATGGTTATGGTGTGCCTCGCATGTTCTTTTGCCTTCTCCTTCTAAGGTGATTTCATGACCTGTTTTTCCTTCTTTGGATGAAGATGTGGATGCAACTTCCAACATTTATTGATCGAATTCCCACTTTTAATACAATGAGTACAAAATTTTTTGTGAGCAATTCTTGGCAAAAATGTCTTTAAACATGGAAGAGGATTTTCCTTACTGGTCTCACTTCCAATTGACATATCCATTTTCTTGACTAATTCTTTCATTTTTTGGCACTTAGTTATGCAATGGTTAGGTGCACGACAAAAAGTGCAAGGAAACAAATTCCACAACATTTTATTCAAATCATCGTGCTATTTATAGTCATAGAAAGCCTTTGAATAATCAAGGTGTTTATACCTCTTATGATTTTCCTTTTTATTATGAGTTTGGCGAGGATAACTTTATTACTGAGGAGAATTTTACTTAGTTCTTCCTTTGAAGCACTCATCTCTCTTTGGAGATGTTTTTCCATTAATTTCATCATCATGATATGATACTCCTTCACCTTGCAGGCGTTCTTTCTTCACGAATTTCACAATTGAAGAATTCCTTGACTTAGCAGCCTTGGAGCATTCTCCAACTTCTTATTGAACATATCCCATTCCTTCATGCTGAGGTTGTGCTATAACCTCAATAGGATTAATGATTCAGTGACTATGGATTCTAAGATTGTTTTGGAGAATTTGGTATCTACGGATAAATACTAATTCCGTAGATAAGTAGCCATACCTAGAAAAACAATTTAAAGTGTTTTAGTCTTTTCCTATAAGCAACAAATAAGATGAGAAGATGTGAATACCTACTTGTAGTTCCGCTTTCCTCTTGTCTCCCTTGTATCAATCCTGTCGCTCCTTCCTGTACTTAATACGCTTGAGAAGTACCTGTAAACACAACAAAAAACAAAGAACCGATCAAAGCAAAAGATCTATTGAATATAAGTGAAATGAATCAGATACAATTCACACATATAAGCATTATAAAACAATACAAACATATGGGAGAAAGGTTCAAACACTTTATTGAATAGAAGAAGGAATTACAACCGTTGGTGTATGATTCAAAGCCATTCCTCCAGCTTGGATCACATCCACATCACATAAAAAGCATGACAAACTTGTAGAATTACAATACTTACTTCAAAGCCAAATATCATAGCACCATTATCTCCTTACAATTCAACATAATCCAGCCCCTGATCACTTAGATGAGTGGTCAATTTATAGGGAGATGAAGGAGGTTTTGTTATAAATGGTGGCATTGAATGGCCTTCCATACTTAGAATTAGTTCCATGGAGGAAGGGATGAGAGGATAGGATGCATCTTAACTCATTACTAATCCATTTTCGAGCTCATAGGAGTTGATAAGTGAGGGAACCTTCTATACGAATCCAAAATACAAGAATATTCCCAAAACCCTATGTGAATTTTGCTCAATCTCATCCAGTACAGGTGAAAGGAAGCCTAAGTGCTCTGTATAGCACCCTGGCATGGAATTAACTACTCTGCAACGCACCCTTACATGGGCCTACCTGCACTGGTCCCTCTAGAGGTCTTTTCTGGATGTCTTCAAGTCATGAAATTGTCTTGGAAGGAGGAATTCAAAGGGGTGACTTGTTTGGGGCATGTAGAAACTGAAATTAGGGTTTGATGAGCCTAAAACACTAATATGGATGATGGGATTGATGTGCTCAAACGGATCTATAATAGCTTCCCCCTAAAGCATGAATTAGAAAAAATGCCAATGTCAAATGAAATGCTTTACGATGTGATGAGGAGGTATCGAAGTGGAAGGTGACTTGCATAAATTACAACACATATATCATGTTTTTTGATTTTACATGAATTAGTGAGGGAAGGCATACCCATGCTCAGCTTATAACTTTCATTACATGTACATAAACAATTGTCTACAGATATAGATCCATGATTGGAATGACTATCAATGTAAAACCATTTTACATATGATTTAGTACTCCTAAAATTGTAGTCTGGATGGATGAAACTAGATCTGGGGTCTTCTATCTCATTCAATTGTTTGCTCAAGTACAAATCTAACCATGTGAATATGTGATTTGAAGTCGAACATAGGAAGACACCATCTGATTACCAGCCAATGATGTAAGTTGTTAATAGATGTGAGAGAAATCACCAATAATGATAATGATCCTCAAGGTACTGCAATACATTCTACATGGTGTGAATGGATGATTTGATGTCAAACACCATACAAAGTCTTTCAGTCGAAGGCCATTGATGTTAAACTATCGCCGGAAGCGAGAAACCTACCATTGATGCATGCAAGCCTCAAGGTATTGGAAGGGTGTTTCTAAGTCAACTTCTTGGATAATGCGCTGATGTCGACAAGAAGTGACTCATCGTAGGAGGGCCTTGATGTATCCCACATCAACAACACGAAACAAGTGTGATGATTTTTGGAGATGGAATGTGACTAACAACACAAAATTCAGGAATGGCGGTCATGAAAATGAAGACTTATGAGTATTGCAAAGGATGAATTTTGACTAAATGACTTCTCTTGAACATATCGACGACACTTAATGAATTGGAAACACTAACCCAAAACCAAAGTAATGGATGGTGTGATAGACCATAGGTATGATAACCATCGAAAAGATAACCCAACCCAAATAGTCTGAATGAATTGGTAGCATTGACCCAAAACAAAAGTGATGGATGGTGTGATAGACAATAGGTATGATAACTGTCAAGCAGATAACCCAACCCAAATAGTCACGGAGATGAAGTGAAAGTGTCATGTTCAAGAGCGACTTGCTACCATAAAGTGGTTTTCCCCTTTTTCCCCTTTTTCCCAGTCATTGCTAACCAGTACCTCTTTATTTTTATCAAGCTTGAGGAGGATAACACATGCTTGTTGTATAATTTCACCCTTCAGGTGAATCCATCGCTATGTGATGTTTTAACGAGTCTAGCAAAGGTGAAACTCGGTCTTGTCTAGATGGACAAGTTTGTCACTATTTGATGTTTTAACGAGTTTAACGACAAAGATAACTCAGTCCTTTTCATGTTTAGAGAGTTTGAAAAGGGACAAAAAGAAAACTCCACAAGTTCTTTTTCGTAAATTAATCTCTCAAGCCCAAAAAAGCATAAAATAATACAAGAGAGATGTCGTTTCCAATCCGTTAACGAGTTGGAAAGGACAAGCGCTTGACAATCTTTTCATGTTTAGAGAGTCTTAAAAGAGCTTAAAGGGGACTCCGTTTTGAGGAACGAGTGGTGTCTAGGAGAGAAACTGGTTCCGGTGATGTTGGAACTTCTCAAAACATGTTGATTTATGTGAAGTGGCTCGCTAATAAGACCACTCATTGCAATTGTTCCTCAAAAAAGGTAAAACAACCAAGTGAAAGCATATGATCGACTAAGAAAATAGTGACGATAGAAGGAGAAAAAACAAGGCTCATATGATGTAAAAGGCTGATAGAATGGAAATCACAAGGGTTAAAAATGGAAATGGGTTCATTTTTACACAAGCTTGAAACATAGGGAACTATGCTTGGATTCTATTTCATGTTTACACAAGCTTGAAACGAAAAACTATGCTTGAATTCAGTTTCATTTTTACACACTCTTGAAATGAATAACTATGATTGAATTCAGTTTACATGCCCCCAACATGATGAAAGGGATAGTCTACTGTAACCAGATGGAAGTCGCTGCGGTGAAGCAGGACAGTTATCCAACACCTTTTTGGCTTTGTTCAGATAGGGAAAAAGGTAAATTGGGTGATTCCCTTCACATAACCTACAGGGAAACTTAACTTTACCACTAGGTGCATGCCCCCCAAACTTCATTACATTCACCTAAGTAGACTACTCATTGCTATTAGGTGGATGGAATGAAGGTTCATTTATGAGATTAAGTGAAAGACTTGATTGGTATTTTAAGAAATCTAATCAAAGACTCGACTTGGAAATTTTCTCTAGGGGACTTTGTTTCATTTTTTAATGAGCTTGACACAAGAAAAGGAACTATGCTCTGGGACCTGTTTCATTTTTTTAACGAGGTTGACACAAGACAAGGAACTATCCTCATATTCCTTGTTTCATTTTTTAATGAGGTTGACACAAGAGCAAGAACTATCCTCATATCCTTGGTTTCATTTTTTAACGAGGTTGACACAAGACACGGAACTATCCTCATATTCCTTGTTTCGTTTTTTAACGAGCTTGACACAAGACAAGGAGTACTCGATTACGGAGAAATCACGACATTTTGAACCAAGGAGGTTGAAAACAACCATACTGGCAAGCCAATGGTAAATATTGGAAGGGACAATGTAGCCATACAAGGAGCACCAATATTTCTAAAAGAAGGAAAAGGACTAGGATTCCCATCAAAAGAAATTCCTTGATCGGTGGACTCCAGATTTGTCACCATATGTTTCAACCTAAGATCATCTAAGGAGCGAGAGTGAAGGATGTTATCGCGGTCAATTAATTTTATTTTAATCAAAGTAACATAACAAAACAAAATAGGGATGATCTAGGCAAAAGGATTACAAAGTAACTATGAACTGCAAAATACCTCCCAACGAACCGAGAAGTACAAGCAGGCAATCTCCCCGAATGTTGTGTTCGGTGTATCACAGTGTACAAGGCAGGGGACTCAGTTACCTAAGGATGGATAGCAACTATTATGAAACTAGCTCACAAGAAGATAGAAAAGATAGATGAACGCCTTAGAAATAAACCTCTTTGAGGGGGTAACCTCCTTTACATTACATAAATGAACAATTCTTGGATGATACAAATGACAAGACCTCCTTTCTATATATTGGAGACTAAGGGTTCATAATATAATTAGAGCCAACATAACAATAATAATGTAAGGGCACAATAAAAACATTAGTGGGCTTCTATGGGGCACAATAATAACAATATGGGGACTAGATGGGCACAACAATATAATAAGGGGGTTGTACTAATAACAATAAGGGGTTACACTAGTAGTATAAGGACCTAACATGCCCCTCTCCTTCAAAAGTGTTGTCCTCAACGCTTGAGTAGTTCTTGATGCTCCTGTATAAAATTCTTGTCCTCCCATGTGGGATCTTCAACTGGTAATTTCTTCCACTTGATGAGATACTTGAAATTGATTGATTTCGTAGCTGTCGAGTTCTTGTTTTTGTGACTGCTCCAAGCTCCAATATGATTTTTCCTTCCTTATCAAGTTCTGTCAATATTGTTTGAACTGGTACCTTCTGCAACTTTTGAATGAGTGGACACAATTTTTCAGACTTCTTCCATTCATACCTTGTTTCACTTATCCAATTTGGTTGGATAATAGAAATGGCGCACAACAATGCTTCCACATCCTCATCCTTTCTTGAGAGTGCATCTGCCACAACATTTTTTTTCCATTTTTTGTGGATGATTTCAAAGTCATAACCCAACATCTTTGTGACCCATTTTCATTGCTCTTCAGAGGATAGTTTTTGTTCTAAAAAGTATTTAATACTATCATGATCCATTTTTACCTTCAAGTGTCTTCCCATTAGGTAAGGTCTCCATTTCTTAAGTGCATGTAGTATTGCCAACATTTCCTTCTCATAAATAGCTTTCTTGAGGGACATTTGTTTGTATGTATGTAACCATAAAAATACCCAATCGCCTACATCAAAAATTCTTTCATTGTGATTTTGATTTGCCTGTTGTTTCATTCAATTATGCACCAAAGTGGCGTTATCCTTTAAAATTTGGAGAACTTGTTGTTGATGCTCGATGTGATCTTTCACTGCTTGAATTTTTTTCTTCTTGATATATCCTTCTATATTTAGAGTTTGAGGAGTGGTAATTTCTTCCAGTGCATTACAAGATATGGTTGGATTCATTTCTTGATGCTCTATGTGATCTTTCAATTCTTGAACATTTTTCTTCTTGATGTGTCCTTTTATCTTGATAGTTTGAGGAGTGGTAATTTCGGCCATTGCATTACAAGATATGGTAGGATTCGTTTCTTCTTTCTTGATGTGGCCTTTCATTTCTTGAACCTTTTTCTTCTTAATATGTCCTTCTATTTTAAGAGTTTGAGGAGTAGTAATTATTTCCAATGATTTACAAGATGTGGTCAGATTCATTTCTTCTTTCTCCGGGGTTGGTTCCTGGTGTATATACTCTTCTTTTGACATTTCTTGATCCTTTTCTTCCTCCTCTCCACAATAAATATAAAATAATTTCTTCTCAGCACACTTATGACCTTTAATGTATTTTTTTATCACAATTGTAACAAACCCCTTTTTCTCTTTTTTCTTCCAATTGTTGTGGTGTAACCCTTGTCAGTTGTGGAAGGCTAGGAGAAACAAAACTTACATCTTTATAGTTGTGAGGGGTACACTTGTTGCCATAATTTTTCTTTCCACTTTGTAACAAAGCCATTTTTCTCTTTTTTCTTCCAATTGTTGTGGTGTTGCTCTTTGTATCCTCATAATGTGCTATAGTTTCCCCCATGAAACTTGACCATGTAACAAGCGGTTTACGAGAACAAAGCCCTGTGTACCATAAAAAATGATCTTGTTCTAAATATGAAGATGCAATACATACCTTTTGTAATAGTGGTACACCATGTACATCAAAATATTTCTCCATTTGTAGTATCCAATTTACCAGATCCTTGCAATCAAACTTCCTCATTTCGATTTTTCTTGATTTTAGCCACTTGATCTTGAAACAACTATAGCTTTGTAATCTCAAATCTCCAATTTCTCAAATTTCTTCCTAGGATAGCTCTCTGAGTTCTATTTCTAAGCCCACAAGTCTGATCAGAATTTGATTATCCAAGAAAGCGTTAAGCCAAATTTCCCACAGTGACCTGATTATAGGCTAGTTCAATAGAGCTAGCTTGTAGAATGTGCCACGTCTCACTGTTTCAACATTAGTATTTGAAACTAATATATAGAAAACTACAGGAAATTCTCTTTCTGAAACTTCTTCTGAAAATTCAATATGATACTCAGAACAAAAGTTATGATGATTTTCCCTCGGTCACCTGTTTGGAATGTAATTCGGGGGTCTCCAAAAACCCTAACTTCCTCAGATTATATCTCCACAAATATAGCGAGACATGATCTGAAACTCTGATCCATAGTTTAGACCGATTTCGTCTCAAATGGGTTTTTTTTTTAGCTTCTGAAACTTTGTAGCAAAAGCGTTATAGAGAAAATCCCAGATGGCATGTTTTAGCTTAAATTCTGGAGCTTGCAAAAACCATAACTTCCTTAGATCATATATCCGAAAATATAGCGAGACAAGCTTTGAAAAGTTGCAGAAAAAAGTTATAGTGAAAATGCCACGATGACCTATTTGGAGCAGCAAAACCCTAGAATCCAAAGCTCTGATACCAAATGTTATGAAACTAGCTCACAAGAAGATAGAAAAGATAGATGAATGCCTTAGAAATAAGCCTCTTTGAGGGGGAAACCTCCTTTATATTACACAAATGAACAATTCTTGGATGATACAAATGACAAGGCCTCCTTTCTATATATAGGAGTCTAAGGGGTCATAATATAATTAGAGCCGACATAACAATAATAATGTAAGGGCACAATAATAACAATATGGGGATTACATGGGCACAACAATATAATAAGGGGGTTGTACTAATGACAATAATGGGTTACACTAGTAGTATAGGGACCTAACAACAACCTAGTGTTGTCCTCCCATATATACCCAAAATTACGTGGAGGCCCAATCCGTATAAGCATTATCTAATGCAAAACCGCACAGTGAGAGCATTCCATATACTTTACGTACTGTAACACCGCCCTATATACCCGAAGGTACGTGGACGAGCTACGATATACGCACGTACGTGGAATAGGTATCACACTAGGGATGTATTGTGGACAAGTTATCGACAACTTCTTTGTTTTATGACACTGGAACACGTCTCTAGCCTAGACCTCTAAATATTTTTCGTTAGGTGACAATGCTCCATTAGGTAAATTCAGATAAATTTTAAGTTGATCTTCTTTAGAATTTTCCTTTTAAGGTGTTATCTCAAAATCAAGCACTGGAAGGCTGCAGGCCAGGTTAATTTCAAGTAACTATTTCAAACCAGACTTTTGACTAAGGCTTAGCCTCCTTAGCCTGAGAGGGCTCTCTCAAAGGGTTATTGATTTTGATTAATGATTTGAATAGATGGCTAACTCTATGGTTTGTAATTGTATATGTTTATAGGTTGAAAGATGAAGGCTGGCTACCATTGGGCTATGGAGTCAAAGTATGTTTCAGTACCACAACAAGATCAGCTTAACATGAAGTCAGGGAATTCAACATTTGAATATTCAGAACACAACACACATATGGAACCACAACTCATAAGTGCACACAGGAAGTCAGAGCACAATCAGTGAATTCTGAGTGATTGTACACCTATGCAACTGTAAACAAACTAAGGAAAGGAAAACACACATTCTGAATATAAGAGATCCTTCATGAATCTTGAGTAGTGAAGCCAAAGCATTCTACCTAGCATGGAAGTCAAGGCATTATAGAGTTTGAGTGTAGAAATGACAATACAAAACAGTGAAACATAGTAAGTTTATCTATGAAGGAAGTCAGAGCATTAGTGATGAATTATGAGTATCATAAGTAAACACCACTGCAATGTAAGTATTGGAAAATTCCATCATAACAAGAACATACAAGAGCTCTTCATGAATCTTGAGTTGTCTAAGTAGAAATCTGCATTAGGTTAAAAATATACACAGTCTTCACATAGAGCAGCAGATGAGCCAAAAAGTCTCCAACCCTTTGCTAATTCGATCTCATGCTCTATATAAAGCATTTACAAATAGGATTCCATCATCCCTCATCAAGAGAAATCGATTTTTCCATCAGTGACACCTATTCTAACCATAAAACAAACCATTAATTAGAACTAGCTGTTAACTAGGAGTGCTAGTGACCTAATACAACTAGGAGTGTAACTCCTTATTATGATTCAACAACCTTATCTAAGCTTTTAAAGCATTCTTTGACACCTAAAACTCCATGAAGTCGAATTTGATGAAGCCTCCCACGTGGTCACCCAACTCCTGATGACAAACCCTAGAAATTAGGGAACATGTTTCCCTGTTTTTTAGGTTTAGATCCTTGAAAATTTCAGAGCCTTTATCTCTTCATCCATGACACATTTTACGAAACTGAAGGACGCTTTTGTATCCCATGTTGTCTAGAACAAAAACCTCTCCTGGTTTTTTAAAACATTCCTCCAGCTGTTCATACTCTGTCCTTGAAAAACACGTGGCAAACAGGAAAAAATCCGTTTTCTGAAAGTAGGGTCTCACTGAAAGCTTAGTATCTCCCAACTGAAAACACTTATGAAGAAATTGAGATAGGTTATTGTATTAGGAGAGTTTTTGAAGATAAACCTCCTTCAGAATTCCAAAATACACTTTCATGTGACCAGAAACTGATCTTGAAAAAGACTGCTAAAACCAGAAGACAAAGCTTGACTTTCAACAGTTTCGTAGCGCAAGTTTAACCATAAATTCCTCCCACCTCAGAATAAATTTGAAGAAACTGAAAGAGGTTTTTGTAGTGAAGCATATTAGGAATAAAAGCCTCTTTCATTTTGCAAAATTAAGTTCTCAGATGCTCAGGAAAGCTTTTAGAAATTGACTAGTAAAAGCAGAAAACAGAGTTTTTCTGCTAAAACAGGCTGCTACAGGGGTTTCGTAGCGCGCTACGAAAATTCCTAGTTCAGTGATTTCGAAGCTAGTTTGAAAGTTTATCCAAAGTAATGTGAGATATGACTTCCAAACTCATGGTGAGGCTTCTAGGACATGGAATGAGGCTGTCATACTTTGATGGAAAAGAGATATGACCTTGAAACACTTCTAACCTTATGACCTAACTCTTAAAGCATGAAATGAACTAGAGACCCTTTAACACCATGACTAAAAGAAGGGTTTGTAAATGAGAATGACACTAATTGTGATGAGCTGACTCAAAACTTATAAGACTATGATTAGAAACAAGGCAACTTACCAAAGCTTAGAGACAA
>APFE030242991.1:50347-114765 GCA_000404065.3 Pinus taeda
CATAGGATTTGGAAAACCAGGGATATGAGACCGATCCATAGGAGCATACCTGGCATTCATTCTTGCAGTGGAATTCATCTTGAAACTTCATCAAGCTACTGATCTTCTAGCAGTGGAGTCACCTTCCAATTTCTTATTCGATGTGTGGAGTCGCGAAGGTAGTTTTGCAGCCTCAAAATGATGTCTGAGCTCCTGCTACCTTCAGAAGTTCAGTCTCTAAATTTCGGGAATGAATAGACTTCAGGCTCCCGGCAGACGCACCAAAATGTTATCTCAAAATCAAGCACTGGAAGGCTGCAGGCCAGGTTAATTTCAAGTAACTATTTTAAACCAGACTTTTGACTAAGGCTTAGCCTCCTTAGCCTGAGAGGGTTCTCTCAAAGGGTTATTGATTTTGATTAATGATTTGAATAAATGGCTAACTCTATGGTTTGTAATTGTATATGTTTATAGGTTGAAAGATGAAGGCTGGCTACCATTGGGCTATGGAGTCAAAGTATGTTTCATTACCACAACAAGATCAGCTTAACATGAAGTCAGGGCATTCAGCATTTGAATATTCAGAACACAACACACATATGGAACCACAGCTCATAAGTGCACACAGGAAGTCAGAGCACAATCAGTGAATTCTGAGGGATTGTACACCTATGCAACTGTAAACAAACTAAGGAAAGGACAACACACATTTTGAATATAAGAGATCCTTCATGAATCCTGAGTAGTGAAGCCAAAGCATTCTACCTGGCATGGAAGTCAAGGCATTATAGAGTTTGAGTGTAGAAATGACAATACAAAACAGTGAAACATAGTAAGTTTATCTATGAAGGAAGTCAGAGCATCAGTGATGAATTCTGAGTATCATAAGTAAACACCACTGCAATGTAAGTATTGGAAAATGCCATCATAACAAGAACATACAAGAGCTCTTCATGAATCTTGAGTTGTCTAAGTAGAAATCTGCATTAGGTTAAAAATATGCACAGTCTTCACATAGAGCAGCAGCTGAGCCAAAAAGTCTCCAACCCTTTGCTAATTCGATCTCATGCTCTATATAAAGCATTTACAAATAGGATTCCATCATCCCTCATCAAGAGAAATCGAATTTTCCATCAGTGACACCTATTCTAACCATAAAACAAACCATTAATTAGAACTAGCTATTAACTAGGAGTGCTAGTGACCTAATACAACTAGGAGTGTAACTCCTTATTATGATTCAACAACCTTATCTAAGAATTTAAAGCATTCTTTGACACCTAAAACTCCATGAAGTCGAATTTGATGAAGCCTCCCACGTGTTCACCCAACTGCTGATGACAAACCCTAGAAATTAGGGAACATGTTTCCCTGTTTTTTAGGTTTAGATGCTTTAAAATTACAGAGCCTTTATCTCTTCATCCATGACACATTTTATGAAACGGAAGGAGGTTTTTGTAGCCCATGTTGTCTAGAACAAAAACCTCTCCTGGTGTTTTAAAACATTCCTCCAGCTGTTCATACTCTGTCCTTGAAGAACACGTGGCAAACAGGAAAAAATCCGTTTTCTGAAAGTAGGGTCTCACTGAAAGCTTAGTATCTCCCAACTTAAAATACTTATGAAGAAATTGAGATAGGTTATTGTATTAGGAGAGTCTATGAAGATAAACCTCCTTCAGAATTCCAAAATACCCTTTCATGTGACCAGAAACGGATCTTGAAAAAGACTGCTAAAACCAGAAGACAAAGCTTGACTTTCAGCAGTTTCGTAGCGCAAGTTTAACCATAAATTCCTCCCACCTCAGAATAAATTTGAAGAAACTGAAAGAGGTTTTTGTATTGAATCATGTTAGGAATAAAAGCCTCTTTAAGTTTGCAAAATTAAGTTCTCAGATGCTCAGGAAAGATTTTAGAAATTGACTAGTAGAAGCAGAAAACAGAGTTTTTCTGCTAAAACAGGCTGCTACAGGGGTTTCGTAGCGCGCTACGAAAACTCCTAGTTCAGTGATTTCGAAGCTAGTTTGAAAATTTCTCCAAAGTAATGTGAGATATGACTTTCCAAACTCATGGTGAGGCTTCTAGGACATGGAATGAGGGCTGTCAGACTTTGATGGAAAAGAGATTATGACCTTGAAACACTTCTAACCTCTTATGGCCTAACTCTTAAAGCATGGAAATGACCTAGAGACCCTTTAACACCATGACTAAAAGAAGGGTTTGTAAATGAGAATGACACTAATTGTGATGAGCTGACTCAAAACTTATAAGACTATGATTAGAAACAAGGCAACTTACCAAAGCTTAGAGACAAAGATTTTAGGGTGATAACACAAGGTTCACCACATGATGTATGTTTGCAATTCCTAAAATGCAACTAATATGATAAGCATTATTTTCATTCAATTTAACAGTGAAAAACTTAGCTAGTAGGGATAGAGCAATCAGATCTTTGACAAAGAGCAAAGAGCACATATAATGCAATTTCCCTAGTTATTCTTTTCAAGCATTCACAAACTACAATATGAACAATGTAAGTTTTTCTTTTCGAATACCTTAATGTTATGATGAACAAAAAGGAATATTCACATACAATCAATCAATCTTTAACAACAACGCAAACTTTTACGACAGTTCTGTTTCAAAGGAAAAGAAAACTTTACGACACTTTCTTTTGAACAAAGATTAATAAACTATATTCTAACTTTGACTATAGATTGATAATGACAAAGAAAACATTTAAGAAACATTAATTAATCAAGTCAAAGTAGGGCTGGAAAAGGAGATAGAAACTTTTTCTCTGAGACATAACATTCATTGATCAATCAGATAGAGGAAATTTGGTTAAAAACTCAATCCAAAGTTAAAAATTTTCCCTAAGGTGGATTAACGTAGGTCAAAGAGGGCCTAACTGCACTGCAGAGCACTTTCTCTCAATCAAGAGTGCTTTGCAGAGCACTGTCCCCTCACTAAGCCTACGTTGATTCTTGAGAGGCCACTCAAAAGTCATCTAACCTCAGTTTTTGACGAAAATTCAATGCAAAAGAGCTAAAATACAATCAATGAACACAAGTAGGGTCTACAAGAATGTCCTAGGAGGTGAATAAGCTACTAGGAAAGGTGATAGTTCCGCAGTATGGTCGCCAATTTGTTTTGGAGAATTTGGTATCTACGGATTAATACTAATTCCCTAGGTAAGTAGCCATATCTAGAGCAACAGTTTAAAGTGTTTTAGTATTTTCCTATAAGAAATAGATAAGATGAGAAGATGAGAAGACCTACTTGTAGTTTTGATTTCCTCTTGTCTCCCTTGTGTCGATCTTATTGCTCCTTCTCGTACTTAATATGCTTGAGAAGTACCCATAAACACAACAAAAAACAAAGAATTGATCAAAGAAAAAGGTCTATTGAATATAAGTGAAAGGAATCAGATACAATTCACACATATAAGCATTATAAAATAATACAAACATATGGGATAAAGATTCAAACACTTTATTGAATAGAAGAAGGAATTGCAACCATTGTTGTCTGATTCAAAGCCATTCCTCCTGCTTGGATCCCATCCACATCACATCAAAAGCATGACAAACTTGTAGCATTACAATACTTGCTTCAAAACCAAATCTCATAGCAACATTATCTCCTTACAATTCAAGATAATCCAGCCCTTGATCACTTAGATGAGTGGTCAATTTATAGGGAGATGAAGGAGGTTTTGTCATAAATGGTGGCATTGAATGGCCTTCCAATACTTAGAATTAGTTCCATGGAGGAAAGGATGAGAGGATATGATGCATCTTAACTCATTCCTCATCCATTTTCGAGCTCATAGGAGTTGATAAGTGAGGGAACCTTCTAGATAACTCCAAAAGATAAGAATAATCCCTAAACCCTATGTGAATTTCACTCAATCTCACTCAACGCAGGTGAAAGGAAGCCTAAGTGCTCTGGAGAGCACCCTGGCATGGACTTAACTGCTTTGCAGCGGACCCTTACATGGGCCTACCTGCGCTGGTCCCTCTAGAGGTCTTTTCTGGATGTCTTCAAGTCATGAAACTGTCTGGGAAGGAGGCATTGAAAGGGGTGACTTGTTTAGGGCATGTAGCAACTAAAATTAAGGTTTGATGAGCCCTAAAAAACTGATATGGATGATGGGATTGATGTGCCCAAATGGATCTGTAACAAAGGTGCTTACCATTGTACCCCATTTTGGTCAACAAATTCACACCAATACCCATGGTATGTTTCTCAAATGATGCAAAAGAAGCATTATCATTTTTAAGAGAAGAAATTGAACATAAAGTTTCTTTTAGCTCCTTTTATTCTTGCGACTCTTGGTCCTATTCCTGAATCTTAGCCATATCCTCCTCCTTCTCTTTTGTAGACGAAGTGATAGATGAAGATTTAGTAAAACCACTCTTGTGATTTAACATGTAAGAAAAGTTCTTCAACTGACAAAGGGTACAAACATCAATCATCCCATGAACACAAACTTGTCGAGTCTTGCGGGAAGCTTCAGTAGCTGAACATTCCCTAGTTTTCTCTTCAATTACTTTCTACAACATTAGGTGCAACTTATTCTTTTCATCCTTAGTTTCTTTAAGCAATCTTCTTAGTTCCATGCTCTCCACTTGGAGAGAAGAATTCATCTCTTCTATTTCTAGGATCCTTTCATGCTGCAAACTTTCTCCCATGCTTGAAATCTAGTCGTAACCTGCTTTGATACCAGTGATATGAAAATGAAAATTGATCATCCTCTGACACTTTGTAATTTTGATAAATTTGGGTCTTTAAACGGTCACTTGGATTGTAACTTATTCAAAGGTGAATAGTTAAGTTTCCAATGAACTTAAAGATGAAACAAAATCATATACAATTCAACATGGTAAAAATGAACAACCATGTGATAACGAAGTTCACCCCTCCTAGGATACGTCTTTCGGCCCTACTCTAATGGTTATGTCTCTTTATTGATATCAACAACAAAAAGAGTACATTGCAAATCTTTGACTCATAGAGTAAACCTCCTACTAGAGTGGCACTTATTTCTCCAATGAAGAAGCATTCTCCTTTAGACAAATATCACTCACAAGTTGATTCACTTTACTCTTTCACTGAACATGGAAAAATGTCCTTGTACTCATTCGAGATAAAAAAAAAAGCACAATTCAACTGCTTCATAATGAAGTGTCAAAATGGTATTTCCCACACTCATACTTAAAATATATTGAAAATGGATGCTCTAATGAAGAAACAATTTCTGCATATGTGTCTAGAAGGCTGGAAAACCCTTGTCTATGCTCTCTATTGGAAGGCCGCTGAGTGACAAATTGGCATGGGGGCAACATAAATCTCACCTAAAAAGGTGCATTTTTTTTCCCATGTTGATTTTCCAGCCCTATGGTTGGTCATATCGTGGCCATGTGGTCTTGGCCTAGTGCCAGGCGTAGGCCCCTTCTCCGTTGGCTCTGTGTGGTCATTGGGACTGGGGGTTGGGGCTTATCCACCCGCCCCCTTTGCCTTCGACTTCACAATGGTTGTGTGGGTTATTAATATGGCCCAGGGATAGGGCTAACCGACCGTCCCGCCCCACTCTATTATCACCATAGTCATATGGCGTGCTATGAAACTGGGGCCAGGGCCAGTTGAGCGAGTCCGTCGACCTAACCACCCCACCCCAAACCATAGATCTGTTCTATGTTAAATATATTTAGCGCCCATAACATAACAAGGACTAATGCAGTGGTTCAATGGTAAGTCATTGTGTTGGCTAGCCAGAGGTCTACGAATCGAACCTCGTCAATGTCATTCAACCCTCTTTACAAAATTTTGACCAAAGAGCATAAGCCATGTGGCAACCTGTGATTGGTGAAAACCAAAACACACCAACCAATCAAATCTTGGCACCTCAAACTATATGATGCTGCCATGTGGCAACATGTGATTGGACCATACTACACATTGTACCTTCCCAATCAACTGCTAACATCAACATGAGTCATTGTACAACCTGCCCAGTCAACAGCCTAATCAAACCTGCAAGTTGAGTTTTTAATTATTTTCCAAAAACTTCAGAACATGATAAATTTCACATACACGATCAGATTGAGGAAATTCAAGTGTCGTTGGAATAAGAACGATGAGATCTATGATTTGGAACCAATTTCATGTGATTATGAGCATTTTTATTTTTGAGCAAATTTTGATCCCTTGGATCACTGGTGCATGTGGTCAGGAAGCATTATACCAATTCGTTATATTCTCTTCCTCTTTTCGACTATGAGACTCATAAGGCCAGGAAAAATTTAACGTAGCACAATTCCTTTTGCACTCTCCCCTACGATCATACCTTGAAAGCTTATCTAACCAAACCTAAGGCTGATAAGTTGCTCTACTTCTGCTTTTGCAGCCTTTAAGTTCTTGAGCTCTAAGGATCCCACTTGTAGAGGAAAGGAAGACCAAGGTGCCTTCTTCTTCTTCTACAGAAACTGAGAAATTCCTATGCTAAGATGATAATCAACCTCCTGAATGGCCACTTTATTTGTCACATACCTTGAAAAAAGCCTCGTGGAAGTTTCTAAGAACCAAGAACTCTGAGTTATGTGCCTTGATATAGGGCAAACCAATATGATATCTCTACCACTATCTTCATAGCCTCATGGGACATGCAAGAGGATTCATCCTCAAATATCATCTGATATGTAACCGTGAAAAATTGCTTAGCAAGCTTCTCATATACTCCTCTATAACTGTACTCTGGCAATACTTTGCAATGCACATGGACATGGAGCTCTTTAGGGGTCCACTTCCATTCTAAACCCGAGAATTCATGGCGAGGACATATTCCATCCAATAAGGAGGAAAACATGTTAAATTGTGGTTTCTTTCCCTGTGGTGGTTGTTTCACCCTATTCAAATTAGCTTTCAGCTGTTGGGATAATAGATGTGACCAATTTAATACCTCCCCTTCTATGACGAGTGGATAAATCATGAACACCCAACCTTCATCAAAGGATTCAATATTCTTTCATCCATAGGTCTGACAACACATAGCCATCAAGTATTGGGAAATTATTTTGAGGGGCTTAGTCTTGTAAGTACTATCAAGCTTTTGGCAAAACTTAGTTGGTTCCCACCACCATGACTTGCTAAATTTTTTAGTGTTAAAATAACCCCAAGTTGCATAAAATTGGGAATCCAACTGCTACTCAAGCTTGGGAAAGTTATAATATGAGTGGAAGTCATATGGCTGGTACGAGGCAGGCTACTGTCCAATTAAACTATTTAACACCATTTTCTTAGTGTTTAGACCCTAGAATATCCACTTGATGACATTGACACAAGGTAGCACATGATATCTGCAGGTAGTTTAATGGAACCTTGATCACTAGATGTTTTCATAGACTTCCCTAGCTTCCAGATATTTTGCAAACTTCGTTGAAATGTGTTACACAATATTTTTTCACCGGCCCTGCATTCCCTGATCCTGAACACTGCCGGTCCGTGTTATTGACATCTTCTTTGTGTCATGTTGCAAAATATGTGTTAGTGTCTTCCTTGTCATCTAAGGAAGAATACCTTAGTTCATTTCTCTTGGAGCATACCCTTTTTAACCTTTATTTCTGGGTCGTCGTAGGTCATCAATTATTCCACCCATGAAAATGGCTAAGATTGAACTAAGCCTAGCGACATCATCTCTCTGTCTTTGTGTTTCACTCGCGACGAGCTACTTTTGGTGAGTTTGTTTTAACAAATTGTCGATGGATGATCCTAGGGTTGGTTGTTGGATCAGATGAGCTCACCTCTCTCCTTTGGGATGGTTGTTCCACCTTTTTTTCAACCTCCCAAAGGGATAAGCCCTTTCTCCCATCTCTTATGGAGGCTACTCCTCCTATAAATACCTCCTTCATGGCTGAGATCAGCTGGTTCAGTTGGTTTGGAGAAAATTTGAGTAGAGTTTGGAAGTAGTTTCTAATGTAACTTAGCCTGGGATAGTTTTGTGTGGATTTGGCTTGATTGTATGAGTGTTCTAGCATCATAATTTTTCCTTTTCGGTAGGAGAGAGAGTTATTCATCCTCTTGGGAGAAAATTCATGAGTGAATGCTTGCAGAGACATGCTGACAGGACCCTTCAAGGAGACCTACAACATCAATGCATGGTTGTAAATTTTACTTTAGTTCATATTAATACAAATCAACAGTTTATTTCCTATATCTTATGTCAAATTGCATATTGATAGCTTGAAGTTCTTTGACCCTTTAAGTAGATCATTTTTGTTGTGTTCTATTATGTTTGTTGTTGTTCTCTGCATGTTGTTTCAGGTACAAAAGTGATTAGAACAATAGCTAGAGCAACACAACAAGAACTTCATCAAACGAGGATTTGAAGGTAGGCCTTCATGACATTAACTATCTAAGGGAATTTTCTTTGATATTGTTCTTGCTATGACTAGACCCACTCTGGGGTTAGAGGGTCTGCCTTTGTCCGAAGAGGGAACTTTCTTGCATCACAAGTTGGCGACCATACTGGGGAGACTTTGTCTTTTGTCTCTTGATTTGTTTTTGCTTTGGTTGTTTGTTGTCTCCTTTACTTTTTGGGTAGAACTTCCATATTGTGGGTTGTTTGACTACTCCTGGTAGTCTTCTCTCTATCATAAGTGATAGGTTTGGCATTTTTTCAGCTGAATTTTTAAAATTTTCCTTTGATTTGGGGTCATCACCTTTTATTTTATGATAGTCGCGAAGATAGTCGCGTCTGCTCTATCTAATTAGTTGCGCCTTCTATTGTGTGGTGCGATTAAATCGCCTCATAGTCATAAAGGGCTCTGAAATAGGCTCGGTGTTGTTGTTTGGTGTAATTTTGCGACGACATTGCAAAGTAGCTAGTTAGGGGGGTGCGACTTTTCATTGTCAGCACATGTTGTCAGTTTGACGCTCGTGAAGATTCCTGTAGGTTTCAATTTTGAAGTTCTGTTTGCTGATTGGCCAGTGTGTCCTATCCTTTTGAGCTTGTCTTCTGCCTATTTGTGTGTGTCAAATTGTTGTTTGCTAGAATACTTTACTCTTGGTTTCATTCCCTTGATACTTCTCCTTTTGAACTGTGTGACCTATTCACCTTAGGGTTTCTTGAAGCATTAGATTTTTCTTGGGTTACTTGCTCATTTGGACCTTTGAGCTGTGTTTAAAATGATCCCTTGCCTTGTTTGAGGCTTTTCCTTATTGACTGTTCTTTCATCTTCCTGATTGATATGTGACGTTTGGTTATGAAAACTTTCAAGTCTTGTTTGTTTGGTTTCCTTCCATCACTTTGGCATAGATCACATTGCTTCCCGGTCAGTTAGAAAGATTTCAAGTTTTTGCAAAAAGAAGCATATTCTTTGTTTTAAATCTTTGATTAGTTTCTGAGTGGAATGTGTCTCTTTACTTATTGAATGATTTCATTCGAAAAGGACTTAAAACTAGCATTGTTTTGAGTTTTGCATTTGGTTGCTTGTCATCTATTCGAAAAAATAAAATATCGCATTCATTTTTCATTAGGAAATGAGAACAATCTTTTGCATTAGTAAATTCTTGACATTTAGAAGTTGAAAAGCGAAGGACGTGTTTTTCATTTTCTTAATTGGATTTCTTGCAAGTTAGTGAAAGATAGAAGCATTTCTCTTTCCTCTTGATTGGTTTGCTTGTGAAATAATGAAAAGTACCATTCTTGCATTTGCTTGCTTGTTGCTTTGATTTCTTTGAAATGAACCTCTCACTTTTCTTTAGTTAGTTGTTGATTGAAAAGAAATGGTTTCTTTACTCATTTAGTTGCATTCTAGGAGCTTTTGAAGATACATTTAGTAGGGCCTTGAAACTGAGATTTAATTCAAGATAAACTGCTAAAATTTATCGAATTAATCTAAAAACGCATTGGAACATAACGCTCATATATCTAGAGGTCTAGGCTAGAGATGTGTTCTGGCATCTTTAAAACTAGTGGTTGTTGTTTTCACTAAGGTTGGGTGATTCATCCTTTTGTGATTTGATAAGTACTAGTATGGACTTGTGCTCCCTTTACCGTCATGTATGTGATGGGATACCTCGCTAGGTTGCAATCCTGTTATCCATAGGAAGCCGAGTCTGCTGCCTTACGAATCATAACATACTGAAAACAACATTCAAGAAGAATAGTTGTCGTACGTGAAGTCCTTGGTCATTTCTCTTTCATTTTAATACCAAGGTGTATATGTAGTTTTACAATTTGTCTGGTAAACCTTTTTCATAGAGTTCTAGAGCAGTCATTTGATATTTTTGACTCATTAAACTTAAAATATTGTTTGAGCACTTGCCCTTTCAAGCTCATTTCTAGTCGGAAGTGATAGAGTAACCTTTCATCCTTTTCTCAACTCTTAAAACATGAAAAGAAAAAGTTTTGTTTCAGTGTTCTAAAATTAACTTCCCACGAAATATTCCTAGTAAAAGTTATATTCCTCAGTAATTCTTTAGAGTCGATTCCAATGGCAACATTTCCGGAGTCCACCGGTCAAGGGTTCCCCTCAGAAGGGAATCCTGGTCCTTTTCCTTCTTTTGGAAATGTTGGTGCTCCTTATATGGCAACGTTGTCCCTCCCTGGGTTAACCATTGGTTTGCCTATCTGGTTATTTTCGACCTCAGTTGTCCCGAGTGTCCCAACTCCTACCTCGCCATCTCCTGCATTCGGACTGCATCATGATGATTCTAAGGTTGACCCCTCGCCTTCTTCCCCTATTTCTTCTCCTTCCTCTTCTACTTCGCTTGGTGAAAGTTTCAAATCTAGTAACCAGGAGGCTAAGGAAAAGAAGAAGAAGACAAAGAAGAAGAAGTTAGCTAAACGAGAGGCCAACCGTGCAGTTGTTACTCAAAATGCGCCTCCCATAGACAAACCTTATGAGCCTCCACGGAAGGTCAAATTCCCTTGTAGGTTGTGTAAGGGTGATCATCTCCTTCGAGACTGTCCTGGCATTCTCAGAGTCTTAGAGGTATGGTCTCAAAATTTGGATCGACCATCCCCATTGACCTCTGGAGATCATGTTGATGCTACACTTTTGGCTAGCGATGGTAAGAAGAAAGGGAAGATTAGATTCCCCTGTAGGCTATGTGAAGGAGAGCATCTTCTTCACCTTTGTCCTCTTATGGATAAAGCTTCCAAAGTTTTGGAAAACCTTACAGCTCCCTAACCCCAACTCTTTGTTGGTTATCATAAGCTTTCTTCTAAACCTCTCTCGATTGGTAAAGAGATTGACTTGGGTTCATCTCTTGTTCGTCCTACTCTTCCTGAGGGCGACTCTTGTGTGTCTGTTCCTGACCAACCATTGGTCGAATAGAGTGTCATCTTGGCTCTAGCACCAATTGCTCACTCTGTTCCGGAAGAGCGTAGTGATCATATTGCTCATGTTCTTCTTGTCTCCTCATATTCTCATGAATCGAAGAGTGACGCTCCCATCCCAGTTGTTCAGGAGAGTCCTTCTCCTATTCCTGTACAGCAAGGGGGAAATCATATGATACCCCCACCAAGTAGTTCTATCATCCCTTTCGATTGGGGTCCATTGACTGCTTTCCACCTCCCATCTTATGTTCCTTTCTAGATCACAGTAAAAGCCTATAATATGGTAGTACCTGGAGCTATATTAGATGAAGGTGCATCTGCTAGCATCATGTCTTCTACTACATGGAAAGCTTTGGGTTCCCCATAGCTTGTGCTTGTCACCCAAAATCTGTTGGCTTTCAACAGAGGAACCAGTCAACCCTTAGGGATCCTTCCGCAGTTCCCTATTACTTTGGGAGGAAAGACCGTCTATATAGACGTGATGGTAGTCCAAGTTCTGTTAGATTTCAATCTTCTCCTTGGATGCGACTATGTTTATGTAATGGGAACTCTTGTTTCTTCACTTTTCCATGTGGTTTGTTTTTCGCATGAAGGGAGAATAGTGACCATTGATCAATTGTCATTCATTGGTCACCAATTGCCTCCTTTGGAACCATCATCCCCTATCGGCTCTTGTTTGCAAGCAGTACCTTCCTTGCCATAGGTCAATTATGTGGCTGCCCATTCCATCTCTGCATCTGCTGATGATCACACAGATGGTATAGTACATTATGTACTAGGGGCATTGGAACCTGATCTGTCTTTGGTACCAAATGACATGTATTCCTCCTAGAGCGTGGTCCTTCTGTCTAGTGAAGACCTCTTGGGAGCCATGTTCTCATATGGTCCATGAACAATTAGATGAGGATAGTTCTCGGTCTTGTGTCAACCTCGTTAAAAAATGAAACCAAGGGTCATGAGGATAGTTCTTGGTCTTGTGTCAACCTCGTTAAAAAATGAAACCAAGGGTCATGAGGATAGTTCTTGGTCTTGTGTCATCCTCGTTAAAAATGAAACCAAGGTCATGAGGATAGTTCTTGGTCTTGTATCAACCTCGTTAAAAAATGAAACCAAGGGTCATGAGGATAGTTCCTGGTCTTGTGTCAACCTCATTAAAAAATGAAACAAAGGGTGTGATCATATTTGTTGTCTTGTGTCAAGCTCGTTAAAAAATGAAACAAGGGTTGTGAGCATAGTTTTTGTGTTGTATCAAGCTCGTTAAAAAGTGAAACAAGGATCTTGAGGATAGCTCTTTTACTGTGTCAACCTCATTAAAAAATGAAGCAACTCCCTTTTCCAAATTGAGTCTTTGATTAAGATCTCGTAAATCCCAGTCGAATCTTTCCAAGATCATGAAAGTGAACCTTCATTCCATCCACCTAGTTGATTGAAATAAAGCTTGGGGGGCAAGTACCTCAATTTGAGTCATTATGTCAGGGGCATGCGAACTTATAGAAAGCATAGTTTTTCGTTTCAAGCTTGTGTAAACATGAAACTGAATCCAATCAGAGTTCTCCATGGTTCAAGCTTGTGTAAAAATGAACCCATGCCCAATTTACATCTCGTGATTGTCGTTTTTATCAACTGATTTACGCTAGATGAGCCTTGGTTGTTTCATTCCATCGCCACCATCTCTTCGGC
This sequence comes from Pinus taeda, assembly GCA_000404065.3. Taxonomy (NCBI): domain Eukaryota; kingdom Viridiplantae; phylum Streptophyta; class Pinopsida; order Pinales; family Pinaceae; genus Pinus; species Pinus taeda. The sequence goes on from APFE030242991.1 coordinate 63,351, forward strand.
TGATCATATGCTTTCAATTAGTTGTTTGTCCTTTCCTGAGGGACCGCAATGATGAGTGGTTTTATTAGCCAGCCTCTTGACCATTACATGTTTTGAGTAGTTCCACCATTGCTGGAACTAGTTGCTACCCTTTATACCACTCGTTCCTCCAAGACGAATCACGTTTAAGCTCTTTTCTGACTCGTAAAAGATGAAAATATTACCTAGTATTTTTCCCTTTTTTGACTCGTTAAAGAGAATAAAAATGGGGGGTCCGCTTTTAGCTCTTTTTTGACCCTTTAAAAACGAAAATATGGTTGAGCCCTTGTCATTTCAAACTCGTTAATGGATGCGAAACGTCATACGCCTAGTATAATTTTACCCCTTTTTCGGCCTGGGAGGAACTATTTACGAAAAAGGTACTCCTTGGCTCAAATGGTCAAGTGGTTCTCTCAAGTATTGTGTTCTACCTTTTCGGGCTCGAGAGACACAATGTACGAAAAGGGACCATGTGGAGTTTTTTTTTACATGTCTTTTTCAAACTCTCTAAACATGAAAAAGATACCGAGTTACACCTTTTTCGGACTCGTTAAACTATTAAATGACATCGGATTCGTCACCATGACGAACACGAGTTTCTCCTTCCTAGGACTCAATAAACTTACTGGGTCAGATTTGTCTGAAGAACAAACTTATATTACAAGCATATGCTATCCCCTTCAAGCTTGTGTTTAAAATATAATTGGGGTACTCACCAGAAATGGTGGGGGAAACGTTGGAAGTATTCCATTGGTTGTATTAATTATTGCTGCAGCTTGTCTCTCTTGAACATTGATACTCTTTCTGCTTCGTGTCAGGTTGGGATATCCTCACTGTATCGTTGGCCTTTAAGGTTTTTGGGTTATCCATTCTGCCTCATTCCATCTGATCCTTACTGCATCATAATGACCTTTGATCCCTTGGTACCAAAATGCTGCCAAACTCTGGAGTCGTGTCACCGATATGTTCAAGAGATTAATCCTTCTGCAGTTTGTATCCGTACATACCTTCCTCAGATTCTCTATCTCATCCACATTCATCTTGTTCCTTTGTTCATGTAGATGATGTGGGAAACATTATGGCCCTCCTTCGACCGATCACTTCCTGTCGACTTCAGCTCATTATTCGAGAAGTTGATCTAGAGACTCCTTTTTTTTACCTTGGAGCTTGCATGCTTTAATGGCAAGTTCTTCACATTTGACGACAGGCTTTCATTATTGGCCTTCGATCGGGTGATTTCATGGGTGTTTGACTTCAGATCATTCTTCACACTTCATGGATTGTAATAGCAATACCTTGAGAACCATTGACATTACTAGTAGTCTCTCTCATGCTTGTTAATGGTTTACATCATTGATCGGTAATCAAGTGATTTTCTAGTATGCTTGACTTCAACACATCTATTCGCATATTAGAATTTGAACCTTGATTGGGTTGGGAATCAAGACCCTGTGCTCAGATTACACAAGTCCAGGTTGTGCGGATTGGTTCATGATTGTATACATGACTATTTTGATTGGATGGTTGCGACCATACCTGAGCCTTTTATATGGTCCTTTTGATTGGATGGTTGTGTCCATACCACAGATCATTTATGTTTATCTTTTGGATGGCTACGCCCATGCCTTATGCACATGTATTTCCTTTCACTATGTACTCATGTATCAGAGATATCAGTTGTACTTGCATTTGCAGGTTCTCCACGATGGTGTTCTATTTCAGTTATGGATTCGTAAAGCATTTCACCCCTCCCACTCTCTCGACCTTCATGCTTTAGGGGGCATCTATTACACGGTATTTGTTCACCAACCCAGGATTCCCTGATCCCGAACACTGCCAGTCTGTGTTATTGACATCTGCTTTGTGTCATGTTGTAAAATATGTGTCAGTGTCTTCTGTGTCATCTCAGAAAGAATACCTTAGTTCATTACTCCTGGAGCAGACAATTCTTAACCTTTTTTTTTGGGTTGTCACAGGTCATCAGTTATTCCATCCACGAAGATGGCCAAGACTGAACTAAGCCTAGCGATTTCGTTGCTCTGTCCCTGTGTTTCACTCGCGATGAGCTACTTTTGGCAAGTTTGTTTTAACAAATTGTTGATGGACGGTCCTAGGGTTGGTTGTTGGATCAGATGAGTTCGCCTCTCTCCTTTGGGATGGTTGTTCCACCTTTTGTGCAACCTCCCAAAGGGATAAGCTCTTTCTCCCATCTCTTATGGAGATTCCTCCTCCTATAAATACCTCCTTCATGGCTGAGATCAACTGGTTCAGTTTGTTTGGAGAAAATTTGAGTAGAGTTTGGAAGTAGTTTCTAATGTAACTTAGCCTGGGATAGTTTTGTGTGGATTTGGCTTGATTGTATGAGTGTTCTAGCATCATAATTTTTCCTTTTGGGTAGGACAGAGAGTTATTCATCCCCTTGGGAGACAATTCATGAGTGAATGCTTATGCAGACATACTGACATGACCCTTCAAGGAGACCTACAACGTCAAGGCATGGTTGTAAGTTTAACTTCAGTTCTTATTAATACAAATCAACGATTTATTTCCTATATCTTATGTCAAATTTCATATTGATAGCTTGAATTTCCTTGACCCTTTAAGTAGATCATTTTTGTTGTATTCTATTATGTTTGTTGTTGTTCTCTGCATGTTGTTTCAGGTACAGAAGTGATTAGAACAAGAGCTAGAGCAACACAAAAAGAACTTCATCAAACGAGGATTTGAAGGTAGGCCTTCATGACATTAACTATCTAAGGGAATTTGCTTTGATATTGTTCTTGTCGTGCCTAGACCCACTCTAGAGCTATAGGGGTTTCCTCTGTCTGCAGAGGGAACTTGCTTGCATCACAAATTGAATACATCTTTGATAGTGATCCAACAATATAATCTTTGTCAATAAAGCATTAGGTGTGTGACAAGGTAGGAACTTCTATCAAGGTATTGTCAATGGCATCTTTAGTACTACTTTCTATGGCCTCCTTTGATGATCCCTTCCTTGGAGGCATGGTGTTGGTGGAAGACAAAACACTGATGTGTCTTAGATATGCAATACTTGGTGAACACGATGCACTCATGGAAACTACAAGTTAGTTACACAAGAGATCAACTAATCTAACAATTCATAGGTAGAATAAAATCATTGAGAAGGGGGATTGCGCAATGGTGGGGAAAAAATGAGGTAGAGTGATCTCATTGGTGACTAGAAATGTGCATTTCACAAAATCAGAAGAAGGATTGCATAGTTCTTGATTGCAAGGGAGGTTGGCTGAGGACTGGATATGCACAATGCATAGTTACTACTAGAGAGAGGGGCTTAGATCACACAATTGCAAGGGATAGAATGGCCTCACTACTAGCTATGATTACGTAAAGTGTAGCTAGGGACCTAGTGATTGCACAATGCATAATTGTAGATGGAAAGAGGGAGTCATTACAAGAATAGTTTGCACAATGCACAGTTGAGGAGGGAAGAAGGCTCTGAGGTGCACAATTTTATCTAGGAGAAAGGAAGGCTCCAAATTTGTTAACTGAAGAGAGGAAGGATGCAAATTGACTCAAGAATAATCCAAACAAGTCACTTACATCAAACAAGCAATATAATGAAAGGAAAATTACATACATGAATAAATACAACCAACAATATTAATTACTAGTAGGCAGAAAGACAATGAATGTGATACAACACTTGAAAATAAGTTCAAATGAATAAAATGACACTTGTATAAGTTAATAATACCATACATGTCACTTGTTATAAGAAAACCAGGACAAAACGACACTTACAAAAGAAAAAGTGACAAAAGTGAAAACAAAATCGGTGAAAAGCAACAGTTGAGAAACTTCCCTGGAAAAGTAGCGCAAATGGAATCCAAAGCTCCATGTGCTTATTATAAGGAGTATAACTCTAAATACAAGTGAAAGAATGAGATCTACGATATATCTCTTATATAGATAATCACCCATGAGACTAGGTTTAGGGTTTCAGGTTTGCATGCCTAAAATGAAGGAGCCACTCTTAGTTAACTAACACATGTCATAGGATCAAACTAGAAACACGTGCCACATTGCTACATGGAAGTACGAACTTCCTATTTTATAGGAATGCACAATTAGTTAACTTTGGGCACTGCGTAGTTCACTTGATGAAGGGACAACATAATTCATTGAGACAAGGAGTTGTGTAGTTTGATTTCTTAGTGGATTGTGCAATTTACTACCACATAGGGTTGCACAATTTTCTCTCACAACTGATTGCATAGTTTTCTAACTCAAGGGATTCTAGAGTTCACTCCAAAAATGAGTTCTACAATTCACTGTGATACATTATTGTACAATTCCTCTAATCAAGGCATGTAATAAGTGCTAATCAAGGCAAGACTTGGCTAGTGTTCACAAGAAGTGATTTATCTATCTTTAGTAATTTAACAAATATTATCGACAAGGAATGAATGTCATCAAGGAGTGCCGAATAGTTGTTAAAAGAAAGCATAGTTAAGACATGAGAAGCTTAACATGAGAGAATGAGTCATTGAGACACCTAGTAAAACAAGAAGAAAACTTGACAGAAGTTAAAATAACAATTCTTATGGTCAAAGGAAGGCTCCAAAATCAAAGCACGGGGAAATTTTTGGAGGGGGTTGTAGTAGATACAAAGAGTTTCTTCCAAAATATTGAAGTGAACTTGGCATATCTATCTACAATTATTTTCTTGGGAACCCCATGCAATCTCATAATCTCCTTCATGAATTGGTGGATTTTACCACCACAAAATGAGAAACTTTTCTCAAATTGTCAATGACCACCATAATTGTATCATGTTGTCTAGAGGTTCTTGGAAAATTAGTAATGAAATCCATGGGGATCACTTCCCACTTCCATTCCAAAATGGGAAGGGGCTGCAATAAACCTGATGGGTGTTTACATTCTGCCTTCACTTGGTGGCACTCCATGCATTTGACAACAAAATTAGATACTTCCCTTCATTTTTTTGTAAGTTCAATGTTGTTAGACACATATATAGAAAAGACAGAATATGAATGACAAGCATGATATTACCTTTACTATTCACAAGATGTTCATTTATAATACATTGTACATGACTGTTGGATTCATCTTCCAACATCTCTTAGACTCTGGCAGCTGTTCACATTCCACACCAACCCATAGAGGATTAGGTGTCCAACATTCCCCCTGTTAATCCAAAGGGGTATGTTTGATTCCAAGAAGAGAGTTGTAATACAAAATGTATAGCAATGCATGGAAGCACTAGGTTGAATGTGCTCTTTGAAATGTTGGTAAAAGGGGTTGGTTTAAGGATGACCACCAACACTGGAATGCTTAGTACAGTTCCCAGAACTCTTCCAAGTCTGGTAAGAAGCTGAGGTCTTCTGCTAGAGGAAGTGCTCTTGATGTTTTGGAGAGGGAAACCTTCAACCATGAAAGGGAGGTCTCACCCCGCATAAAAGGGAGAACCTCAACCTGAAGAGGGAGGTCTCAACCTGTGATGGTTTAAGGATTACCACCAACTCTGGAATGCTTAATGCAATTCTTAGAACTCTTCCAAAACTGGCAAGAAGCTGAAATCTTCTGCTAGAGGAAGTGTCGCCAATTCTTTGAAGAGACATCACCATCTAAAGGCATGCTCAAGGGCATATTTTTCTCTGGCTACAACTCTGAATCTAGTATGGCAGGTTATGGCTAAGGCTCACTTGATGTGGCTTTCAAGCTTGTAGATGACCATCATTTCCCCCCTGTTAGATACAAGGTGAGATGATGGAGAAAACTCAACTGCAAGATTGTTCAATATTCGAGAACAAATCCTGTTGTATGAGAAAAATATCGTCTTGGCTGTTGAAGCCCATTTCCAAGAAGTGATCCATCCAATATGAATCTTTGTTCTTGTAGGAGGTTTGTTTCTGAAGCATATGTTTGAAGAATTATTAGTTTTATGACATTTCTTACATTTTTGAAGATCAAAACAATGATATTTCACATGGCTAACTCGGTCACAATGTTGGCATTTAATGTTCTGTTGTTGCTGCTGTGGAAAAGGAACAAAATCTGAAAGAGCTAAAGGTGAACTGTCATGAAGAAATCTAGCACTCTAAAACTAGATGGGCTTTGAGTAATCTGGAATATGAAAGGACACATCCTTGTCATATCCAAGACCAATTTTGTGCTTGTTGTGGACAAGCTCTTCCCAAGGTCTGATGACCAACTTAAGAAGTGAAGATTGAAATTTTGCATCTACATTAACAATTGATCCTGAGAGGGGCTCAATAATCTGATCAATTTCTGGTTGTTGATGGGAGTGTCTCTCAAACAAAGAATTGTCTTGAACAAAAACAAGTTCAAAATCATGACTACACTTCTATGACTCCTCTTGTTGTAGTTGTGATTCAAGCTGCAAAAACTCAATTTTGTCATGTGCATTTTACCGAAAAGTTTGAATGTCTTTGAGAATGGCTTTATCAATCATGATTGTACTATTGACAGTAGAATGTATTAAATTGTTTAGTAATTCCAACATCCATCAACCATTTTCCAACAATTTATATTGTTGAATGCAATCCCAAAATCAAATAAAAAGGTGCTCCACCACACTACAAACTCAACAATTTAACAACATTGTGAACAAAGTTACGTGTAATAAATCATCCAATGCTAAAGCATATGCCATACCATGACTTTATCCAGCACAATCAACATACCAGGACTTCAATGTAAATCAACATACACACCAACCATGAGCAGTAATGACTGGTTCTTAATATGACCTCAATGGATATAACAACTAGAGCCTAACATAATCTCTGTGGATTTCAATCCAAACAAAACTCAGAAACTCAATGCTTGACAACTCTTTATTTCCATAGAATCCCATAAGTTCTTTGGATCTAAATCCATCCTTCAATAATCTAGTCAAAACCCTGTATAAATTATTGCGTCCTATGGAGAGAACCAATGAAATGTTAGGCGCATCTTTAACGTAAAACAAATTAACACACTCCAAATCAGAAAATATAATGAGACAAAGCATCATCTACAAATTTATTCTTTTTCAAAGAAGCACGAGAATAAACGCAGATCACAGGTGACAAGACATAGGTCACTAAAGGTTCATTGGTTTTGTAGCATATGTTGAGCACTGTCCAACATACATGAGAAGAACACAGTCCCTAGCGCATATCAAATTTACATTTCATGGTTTCCAACATGTATTATAAAGCATATAATACTATACTATTCTTCAATACCATCACCATAATATACCATTCGACCTTCAAAAAAATGGAGCTACACGGAGACCAGTTTTCAACGATATAAATGGTTGAGTGGTGTATATTTATGTAGATATATAATATGCCTGTATATTGAATGAATGATTGCACTTTCTACTAGTCTTTTGTAGCCTAGATCAGCAACAAGAAACTAGAAGAATAAATACTAGCGACTATAATTAGTAAACTTAGTGCAGTTCAACCACTAGTTGACAGGCTGACTGTGTTACCTGCTTTTTTTTCTCAGCATCAGGAGTTGTGGTAAAAGCCATCTGCAAAGAATTTGGTCACTTATTCTATTTTAATTGTTCATAGAGCGAGCACTAGATTCCAATTCTGATGTTTCACTAATCATTCTATTTTCAGAGCAGGATCTCTATTGAAGGAGGCAACAAAGCTTGTTCGAGTCTGCAAACCCAACTCTTGAAGTCCCCATCAAGGGTACAAACGAGGATGACCCATCATTCGCATGTTACTCGCAAAGTCTCCCAACCCTTGAGGACTTTTACAATGGTCTAAAAAGAAATGGAAATACAAACTGAGCATGCCTCCGCCCCATCCCCATTCTCATTTCGATATGGACAAAGAAGATCTGTATAGTCGATTGAAATTGTTACGGAGACAGACGAAATTCATCGACATTCAAGAAGAATATGTGAAGGATGAGAAAAAAAAATCTAGAGAGAGAACTGCTAAGAGCCCAGGAGGAGGTGAAGAGGATCCAGTCGGTGCCACTGGTGATCGGGCAGTTCATGGAGATGGTTGACAAGAACAACGAAATAGAGGGTTCAATAACAAGATCAAACTAATATGTGAGGATTTTGAGCACAATCAATAAGGATCTCCTGAAACCCTCCGCCTTGGTAACCCTCCACCGACATTCGAACACCGTAGTGGATGTCCTCCCACCTGAGGCTGACTCCTCTATCTCACTCCTCTCCCAGTCTGAGAAACCGGACATAACCTACAATGATATTGGGGGTTGTGAGATACAGAAACAGGAGATTTTGGAAGCCGTGGAGCTTCCACTCACACAGTACGAGCTTTACAAGCATATCGGGATAGACCCTCCCCTGGGTATTCTTCTTTATGGCCCTCCAAGTATGGGGAATACCATGCTTTCCAAGGCCATCGCAAACCACCACACTGCTACTTTCATTTGGGTCGTTGGTTTTTTTAGCCAAAGACTAGGTGTTACAATGAAAAGAATGAATTAATCATATTCGATAACTGGCAAAGAATGGAACAATGGTAGAGGCCCTTTTTTTGTGGAATTGTTGTTCACATTCCACACCAACCCATAAAGGATTAGGTGTCCAACAAACGTTGGTGAGGCTACATCATGGTCATGTCCAAGAATAACACCCAAATAGGATGGGGAATTGAACTGGCAACTTAACATCAAGGAGTGCATTAACATCACACCTAATCACCGTCTATCCAAGACCCTATTGAAAACTACTTCCCTTTTCAAATTAGGCCAATAATACAACTTTTTGATGGCCATGAGGGTGTTTTGGTACCTTGGGTTTCTGGAATATGATTTAGGATGGAACTATCTCATTATAAGCTTCTTCAAATCATCTTTCTTTGGTACATATATTCTTTTATTGAATGTAACTATACCACATTTGTGAGATGGTATTTCTCATCCTTTCCATCCTCGCTATCTTGTTGTAGCTTTTCCCTTATCTATTGATATTTCTTATCATGTTGTCCTACATTTTTAACCCATTCTCCTAGGTCAAATCCATAAGAGCTTATGGCTTCCATGTGACTTAATTGAATCCTTCTATTTAGTGCATCAAAAACCATGCTTTATTTTCCCTTGATGTACTTTATTTCAAAGTCGAACTCACTAAGTATGGCCAACCATATAACTTGCATTGCATTAAACTTAGGTTGATAAAGCCAATATTGTAGTCCCCCATGATCTGTCATGAGCATAAATCTCCTACCGAGGAGGTAATGCCTCCACATTTTTAGTGTATGAATAATGGTGTCTAACTCCAAGTCATGTGTTACATAGTTTTCCTCATGTTGATTTAGATTCAATGACTCATAACAAACTACTTGTCCTTCCTACATCAAGAATCCACCGAGCCCCTCCTTGTAGGCATCTATATAAACCAAAAAATATTTGTCTAGATCTCCAATCCTTAACACTTGTGCATTAATGCCCACACCTATTTCAATTGCTCAAACCTTGTTGTACATTCAAATATACACTCTAATTTCCTTCCTTTCTTCTACAAGGAAGTGATTGGGTGAGCTATCTTAGAGATTTTTTTTTATGAATCTTCAGTAGTAGCCCACTAACCCCATGAGTGATCTAATCTCAATCACATTTTTGGGTGTTGGCCACTCCATTATGGTCTTGATATTTTCCAGATCAATTTATATCACCTCCTTAGAGATGATTTGTCCCAAATTAATGTATTTGTGATTGGAATAACTCACACTTACTAATATTTTCATAAGGCTTGTGTTCCCTTAGCAATTGTAGCATTGCAACTAGGTATTGTTTATGTTATTCTTCAATTTTTGAATATACCAATATATCATCAACAAATACAATCACAAATTTGTCCAAGGACGCAACACAATGTTGATTAAACACATGAATGTGGCAGAGGAATTAATAAGCCCAAAGGGTAGCACCACAAACTCATAATTCGCGTATCTTGTCCAAAATGCAGTCTTATGGATGTATTCTTCCTTGAAGTGCATTGGTGATATTCAGACCTTAAATCAATATTGGAGAAAATTGTTGTTCCTCTTAACTGGTCAAATAAGTCATAAATCCATGGCAACAAATACAAATTTTTGATGGTCATCTTATTTAATTGTCTATAATCAATGTAGAGTTTGAGTGTACCATCCTTTTTCTTCACAAATATAGCTAGTGATTCCCATGGAGATGCACTTGGCCTTATATAGCCCTTATCCAACATCTCCTTAAGTTGTAATTTTAATTCAACTAATTCAGGAGTACTCATCTGATATGGTTCCATGGATATTGGTACTGCCCTAGGAATCAAATCAATAGAGAAATCTACCTCTCTACGAGGAGGTAATCTAGGAGCCTCTACTAGAAACACATCTTTGTACTGTTTTAGAACATGATATATTTTCAGTAGCTCACCCTCTTATTTCTCAATGCTACTATTTGCTTTTTCATTACTGGAAATTTGCACAACAAATAGAAGGAATCCTTTTTGGTGACTGTGTTTAACTTGCATGGCTGCAATCGATCTCACCAAAGTGGGATTTCACTTCCCTTGTAATATTCTCCTCTTTCCAGCTTCATTTAGGAATTCTATGGCGTTCTCATATCAATAAACTTTTTTCCTTTGTGCATATAGCCAATCCATGCCCAACAACATACTATATGCACCCAAAGGAAGAAAATTAAGGTTTGCTACTGTTGGCATACAATTAAGCTCAAATGTACATGATTTCACCCATTGGCTCACCCTTCTTTTGCTTCTTGTTGCTAATCGAACCAATCATGATTCTACATGCAATTCTTTGGCTAGATAGTATCCTTCCATAAGACCAGGACTGATATAGCTATAGTTTGATCCAAGGTCAATCAAAATAGAAATAACCTGATTACAAAGCTTACCTTCCATCTCTATTATGGACACTTGGTGATCTTCCTATCAACTTCCAATAATTGAAAATATTTTGGGCATGATTCGTACTATGTCTTCCATAGTAAAAGCCTCTTGTGCATTATATATTCATGGTCTTGCGTTTTTCTAGTGTTGGAAATCCTTCTTGCGATGATTCTCTCCACATGTACAACATTGCAAGGGCTCCTTGGTATCGAACCCATGCTACTCTCCCATAGGCTGGCGGGCACAACCTTTATTAGTTATGTTGAATACTTGTTGTGTCCGACTTTAATGCTACTCTTTATTTTCCTCTCACCCTTGAACTATGACGTGTGTTTTGATTGTTCATAGCAATGTTTCAACATTCTAATGGCATCATCTAATGTTTGAGGTTCATGAAATTCAATTTGGTCTTTGATGATAGGTTCAACCCAATAATGAACCTTTGAATTTTGTCCTTCTCATCTTTAAGATATGGCACATATCTCAATAATTCCAAAAACTTGGTGGTGTATTCTTCATCTGTCATTTGTCTCATTCTGAGCTCATAAAATTATTTTGCTTTTCTATCATAGTATCTATCTGATATATATTTATTTCTAAAAAGCCCTTCAAACTCACTCCAAGTAAACCCCTCTTATGTTATGACTTTAACTTTCTTCAAATCTTCCCACCATATGTCTACTTGTCCTTTCAAACCATAGGTGGTTTCCTTTTCTTTCATGTTCTCGGAATGGTTATGGAATTTGAAGAGATTTTTCATTCCAAGAAACCAAGCTTCTGCATCTCCAGATTTCTTAATTTCTCCATCAAATGTGGATGACTTTTCCTTCTTAAATTCCTCTAGCACATATTCCATTTCTCTCTTTCTTTGATGATGATGATGATGATGATGATGATAATGATGATGATGCCTCCTAATAGTAGAACTAGAATGTCTACCAAAGTGATTCCCATAAATGTTAGTTCTTCTCTCTAGGGTACTTAATGGTGTATTCCCTTTCATAATGTATTCACTTTCCCATCTATGCCTCCTCCTAGACCTGCTTCCATCCACCCAATTTGTTTTCTCTTCTAGTTCCAAAGTGTCATATCCCCAACAAAAATTTTTTGCTAAGGTGAAATTACAAAATTTTCAATTTTGATAATTAATAAATGTTTTGACTTATGAGAAAGAGGTTGGAGGCATGAATTAATTTTGAGGAGGAAAAAATGTGACCAAATTAGGAGAAATGAAATATTAAATAGTTGGTGGGTTGTGGGGGCCACCTAAAGAGGAAATCAAACCCCTTAGATGAATTCAGACCACATGAGGAAGAAGGCAAGGAAGGAGTTTGATATAATGGGCCCACACATAATATAAGGGGAAACAACTATATATAGGAGAAGCAAACTCATTTTGAGGGTCTTTGATTATGCATCTTTGATACAAAGTTTTCTTGAGCTATTGAGCCAAGTAAACAAGTGTTGCTTAGCACAAATATTTCCAAGGAGAAAATCCCAACTCTCTTTCGGTGAACCCCGAGTGTCACCCTAAGGGAGAAGCTGTAGCTGATCAGAGGCACAAATTTCTAGCTATTGCGAGCCATTCCAACACCAACATCAACCAGTGCAAGTTTTTTTGGAGGACACAGAGGAAGATATCATGGAGCTAAGTTGAGGGTTGTTCCAGGAGAGAATCAGTTGGAGAATTTGCAGGGATCATCCTTGACGAAGGGTGAGTTATCTTAGAGAGTTGCAGATATGGAGATTGTTCTCTTGTGAGATTCAAATTTATCTCTCGTAGGGCTTGCGTAGGGATCATTTTTGGGTAGAATTTGTGGGGTAGAATTGGAGCAAGAGTTATGCTGGATTGGATAAGGTATTTCACTCTCAATTACAAAGATACTTTTCATGGGTTTTTCCATCCATTGGAGAGATAAATCAAGGGAAAACTTGTATCATTTCATTGGGTGGGACACAGAGCCAAACAACTAGGAAACTCACACAAATTTGGGTAACTCTAGGTGGTTACAACTAGCCCAATTTTTTTTTGGGTTTGGTCAATTTGGGTTTGAGGAGATCAACCTAATTTTTCATAATTTTTGGAGGAGATATGATGCCCCAAATCTTAGTTTGACTCAAACAAAAACCAAAATGATAATTATGAGCAAAGTGTACAACCAATGAGCCCATTTCAGCATGGGTATTTCTCCTTATTCACCTTTGTTTTGCATGATTGCTATAGTAAGCCTAGGTGCACTCATTCCCTCTCACCTTGTACCTATTTTGTCTTAAAATTTTCAATAAAATATCTCAGAACTATTTCTCTTGTTAATGGTGTTCTAATATGTTACCGCATGTATGAAATTTTTAGTTGCATGTTCCATTTGTTGTTGTAGCTTAATACATGTTCTTAATATTGACTGAGTTTCTCTAAGTAGAATATTACAGTGGTATTAGAGCATGTTCTTGGTTAGCTGTGGGCTCAAGGGATGGTGATGACAAGGCATTTCAGTGGAGCAATTTACCATCACAAAGGTAGAGGAAGGGGTTGTGGTAGAGCAGACAAGCCTAATAATTTATTAGATATAGAGTTTGAGAACGCCATATTTTTCACGGGGGACAACAGTGGTGATGAGAAACTAAACAGGGTAGGCGTGACCCACTATTGGAGGACCTGGTAAGACCAAACCAAAAAATTATGGGGATGATGAGACATATGATGGAGCTTCAATTGCATAATATGGATGGAGGACCACAAGGAGGAACCAATGAGGGTGAAGGGGGTTCCCGAACAGAAGAGAAGAGCCATACATCAATGCACAAATTAACAACTCACTCACACCTATGGTTAGACTCGCTTCACTAAGGAGCTAGAGTGTGAGAGAGGGGATGATGCATTCACAAAGATGATTAGCTCCTTCAAGTATTGGAATAATGAGTATGACATGTTGGATCCTAGGTTCATGAGGACTCTCCATTTGTAAATTATTACAATCTAATGGAGAAGTATAGTGGGGGTGGAACTTCATCCAGAGGAGGTTAGCAATATTAGAATTGGGATAATCAGAGGTTGGTAGGGAAGGTGACACTACCCAATTTTGATGGGTCATCCAAGAGTTCAACAAGGGATGTGTTCATAAATTAGATACCTATCTTAATCTGAATCCCATGAGGGAGACTAATGCCATCAAATTTTCCATTCTACATCTAGATGGGGATGCACATGAGTGGTGGTATCATGGGCTGATCACACTAGGTTATGCCTCCATTACCTCTTATATAGAGTTTACTCACAGGTTGGTGGATAGGAGTTGACTAACCTGAAGCAAACATATATTCTAGAGGATTATATAGCCAAGTTTCAGATAATTTTGGTGATGGTCTAAGAAATTTATGAGGCGATATTGATCATGATATTTATCGAGGTGTTGGATGAGCCACTAAGAGGATGGGTGCGAGCATACATGCCACTATCACTGCAGGATGCCATCAGCTAGGAACAAGACATGTTATACATTGTCCCAAAGATGAGATATCCAACACCTACTAGACCTACTTTCCCTCATAAGGGAAATGACATCAAGCCTCCTAAGAAAGAGTGGACATGGCGAGGGATAGTTGGATGATGAGACCAGACAACACCTTAGGAGGAGGAAATTGTGTTTCAATTTCTAGGATCCATAGGCACCCAAGCATCAATGTACTAAGGGAAAGGCCCACTACATTGATGTATTTCAAAAAAATAAGTCAAAGGAGGAGGAGATAAAGAAGGATCCAGATACATGAGATTGTGGACCTCGGGGCACTAGAGGAGGTGTATCATCACCCCAATCTATCAGAGGAGAATTTATACCCATAAGAGGGGTTATTGCTTCACTTCAAGGAGTTTTGAAGTATTTGACAATGTGGATCCTGGACACGGTATAGGGGAAATGAGTATCAGTGCTGGTGGACAATGGGGCCACCCATAATTTTATTGATGTGAAACTGGTTGAGAGGAGAGGCATTCAAACATATACCTTTGAGGGATTTTCATTGTTGGTGCCGAGGCAAAATACTATGTAGTGTATGAGATACATTCCTAGCATGATAGTGACAATGGGAAACTACTCAATGATAGACCACTTCTTTGTGGTGCACATTCTGAACACCAATGAAATTATGGGAGTTCAATGGTTTTATTCTTTGGTACGTGTCACTACTAATTGGAAGAATTTGGATATGGAGTTTATAGACCTAGATTGGAAGCTTGTGGTGTTGAGAGGCATGCACTCTTACCCGAATTAGATAATATCGACACACAAGATGGAGGCTAATTTGATACATGGAGACATAGCATGGGCCATAAAGTTTTGGATTTCAGAGACAGTGGTCCCATCACAACTGAAACATCCATATATATTGGCCCTCTTAGAGAAGCATAAAGTATTATTTGGAGATATTCCCCTAGGCCGTCCACCTGATCGAGGATTTGATCACACCATAGCATTGGACGAGGGGGTGCATGCAGTCACTACTCCTCCCTATAGACATCTCAAGGCATACTAGGATGCGATTAAGAGGGAAATATAAGAGCTACTGAGATTGGGGCACATTAGGCCCAGTTCTAGTCCCTTCACTTCTTCGGTGGTATTGGTGAAGAAGAAGAATGGGGCACTCCACATGTGTATTAACTATAGCGCCCTCAAAAAAAGACATTGAAGAACAAGTATCCCATTATGTGCATCGATGAGCTAATGGATGAGCTTAGAGAAGATAACTACTTCTCTAAGATAGAGCACCAGATCCAGGTGAGGGAGAAATATATCACAAAGTCTACCTTTTGCTACCACTACGAGCACTTCAAGTTCTTGGTTATGCCCTTTGGAGTAACCAACACACCAACCACATTTTAGTCTTACATGAACCATGTGTTCTGTTAGCACTCCTTAAATGATCCAAAATGGATTTTGGATAGGCTTCTAAGTCTAAGTGTTCCTCATAGAGGAAAATTAAAGTCTAAGGATGCTGCTGGAAATAGTCCCATTGCGTAGATCTTTTCATTCTGAATCTACTGCAATTTGAATGGGCTAAAATGGACCTCAGATGCAGAAGTTATTGTAAAACGAAATTGTCCAATGTCCTTAGAAAAGGAGGCATTTTCTTATTAAATTGGTCTTTAGGGGAAAATATGTTGTTAATGTAAGTTCCTTAAAGAAATCGCATCGGCATCCTTTTTCCAATGGAACAATGGAAATATCGCATCAGAGATTTGTATTATACGTGGTCGGATCACAAGTCTTAAGGACATGCGATATGCGATCATCACTAAATATCACATCACAATTATTTCAAAGGGAAGGACCTTGGGCCATCAGCGATTACGATATGCGATTGCCGAAATATCACATCGCAACAATCTATCGACAGAAATGGACCTCGGGCCTTTGGACCATGTGATGTGTGATCGCCAATCCATCGCATCAGTCATCAAGCAATTGTGATTTACAAATGTGAACCAATGATATGCGATGTTGTGATGAGCCGATAAAGCAATCGGAAAAGGGGTGATAGCCGTTGGATCAAAAGGAATCAATGGTCAAGATGCGATCGGTGATCTCAAATTGGAGAGGCAAGACTGCAAGCCATGGAACCAGCGATATGTCGACTGCCGATATCCGAAATGCCAATGGGCCGATGTGCCGATAGCCGATGAGGCGTCGATCAGAGTGATCGGAAAAAGGAGATCGGGGAATGCAAAGGAATGGGAAGCACCAGATCCATGCGACATTGCGATTTGCGATGGGCACAGACCCAATAGGAATTATAGGGGCGATTACATCCTATTTGAGATCCCGTTTAAAGGCTCATGATGTGTTTTCGTGAGCTTCACCTGTGTATTTCCATTATGTGTTGAATTCAGGATTTATACGGGAGGAAGGCAAAACAATTGGGTTACCCATGTTGCCATTCCTTTTCAATTGGAAAAATGGATTCTTTGATCAACGATCGGGCTTCCATGCTTTTGGGAGGCGAAAACAAATATGTTTTAAATGCATAGAGAACACAGCTAACAAGAGGTTTTTTGATGAATGCGTGGGCAGAGTAAGGATGCTGGGGGATCCATTGGAAGGCCCAGTGAATGCTTAGATTCCGAAGAAAGCAAAGCGCTTAACAGAGCATAGCCACCAGAGGTCACTGAAGGAGAGATGTTAGCTGAAATAGCAAAAAGCCAGAGAGCATGATTAATAGACAAAAAATTTGCAAAATGTCACTAGAAGGTTGCTAAATGTCACTGGGAGGTCTAGTGAACCATTGATGCATGCAGAGGCCAAGAGCTAGAGCCAGAGCCAAGAGCTAGAGCTAGAGTCGAGATCCAGAGCCAGAGCCAGAGTTGAGAGCTAGAGTGAGAGCGCGAGCTAGAAAGCCGAGAGCTTTAGAGCCAGGGATGAGATGGTGTTCTAAGCTCATTGTTTCTGTGTAAAATAGTTGAGTTGAGTGTGAATCTTGTAAAAGAACCGATGCCATTATCCCAGAGAGCCTAGTCGAGTTGACTAGATCTCAAGGAGACATAGCCCAAGAGTTTTGGGTGAACTCCAAATTAATATTGTTGTCCATGTGTTTGTTAATTGTTGCACTGTTTCAATGTTACATGTATTTACATATCAGCAAAAACAACAGATTTTAAAGCATATAATCAGTTAAAATAAACATAAGCATACACCTTATTTTCAAGCACATTATTAGTTCCACATTGGTTAATCATAGTTGACTTGGGAATAATTAAGCTTTGGAAGTGGGAGAGGTTCTTGTAATCTCACAAGAAACCTTTAGTGCCCCATTTCCAAATCAAATGGTAGCAGATCTTGAGGTTGGTTAACCCCACCTTCAAGAACATGATATCAAAGTTGGTTATACCAGAGCAAGTGGTATCAGATTAGAATGCTTGATTGACAGAGCAAATATTGCTTGTCTGAAAGGTGTTTAAACAATCAGAGGTTGATTGTATGCTTGTTTGCAGACTGACTATTGTTTAAGTTTGTAGAGGTGAAGGGAAAGCTATTGATAGCTCAGTATAGGAAGGACAAGAAGGAAGAAGGGCTGAAGGCGTTCTTCTATCCCAAAGGGCCTCAAGGAAATCCTTGAAGCACAAGAGGTTTGTTGCAAAAGGTTGTTGAATAAGCACTTTATTAATCTTGTTTGAAGTTCTTTGTTCATTTGCATAATGACAACTTCTACAAGTGAGTCCTCAAATTCCCCCTTCATCACAAGATCCTTTGAGGAAGACATGAAGCAAGACTTTTTCACCATGATGGATATGGTGAGGGAAATGTATGAGGATGGAAGGAAGAGAAGCATACTTAGAGAGCAGTTGAATTCCATGGAGGAAGAGAAGCAGATGCTTTTTGACAAATTGCAGGAAATGGAGAGGCAACTTCATATTGCAAATATGAACCTAAAAAGGATGCATGAGTTGGAGTCATCACTCTTTGTTGCCAAAGAAGCCTTAGTCAAGTATTAGCTTGAAGAAGAGCTAACCATTCCAATTTGTCTTCAAATTATTCTAAGAATGCTTATATTGGTTCTTTTGAAAAACATACTAGAGGCATAGGTTCCAAGCTAATGTCCAAGATGGGATATGAAGGAAAGGGCTTGGGTAAACATGCACAAGGTATTGTTGAGCCAATAATAGATGAGGAAAGGCCTAAGTATTTAGGTCTTGGTTATGGAGAGTCTTATGGAGAAAGTTCCAAAGCTACCATGAAGGCCATTGAAACAGCGCCAAGAAGGAGTTGCATTGCAGGTCTTCTACCTCAAGAGTGTGACGATTGTATTCAGGAGGAATGCAATGGCTTGAAACATCATTTGCAAGATGCAGGTGTTCAAAATCACACACTTGAACCAGGGAGTTGTGAAAACTCTGACAACCTTGAAGGGATTGATGGTGTTCCAAAGGGAGCTACTTATTCATTTGCTTCACCTTCTCATGAAGGCAATAAAGGTGAAAGAGAAAGGTATAAATCTGGTTCTAATCATCTTCCTTTTGATTTTGCAAAGCATGATAAATTTCCACATAGATATGGGAAAATAATTGCATGTTCCTTTTGTGGTTTGGATAACCATTATGTTTCTAGATGTTGGAAGAGAATGGCCACATACAGGAAACTTTTGAAGGAAAAGAAGCATGAAGCCAAAGGTCCATTAGACAAGGTAAATCATGTTGTCAAGAGGATGCACATGTGTTGCACTTAGTGCCATAAGCAAAGACATCTTGTTGAAAAGTGTTGGACTCTGAATCCAACAATGCTTCCACAAAAGCTGAAGAAAGTGGAAAGAGAAAATGGAAGAAATGGAAAGGAAGATTCCATGAATGATGTGTCTCAGGGTGATTCACATGTTGATGCTGATGTGCAGACAAAGGAAGGACCTTTGAAATGGATTGGTAAGAAATGGTTAGAGTTCTTATCCAATTAAGATTGCATATCTATTGATACATCTATTTGCATTTCTTTGTTAATGGAATGCAAGTTGCAGGTTTCTACCAAGAATTTGAATGGAAAAGTTGAGTAGGAGGCTCACTTTATTGCTGCAACATTATATTTCATTTTAGCTTTGAAAGTACAGTGTGCTTAAGTGAAAGTTGAAGGATGAAATGCATGCATGAGCATGAGATGCATGACCACGGGGATGTTGATGTTTTCCTTGTATTTGAACATGTATGTGTAATTAACTTGAAGGGTTGATTACTTTAAACATGCATCTAATGTTGACTTGGGAAAAATTAACTTGGTCTCCAAGATGGAGATAATGATGAAGTGTTTCATCTTTTTAAAAGGAGTCCTAATGGTCTTTTTCTACATGCTTGACTTGAAGGCTCATTTGTTTTAAAGGCATGTTTTGTGGGCTTGTTATCTAGTCCATCATTTGTATGCAGATGTAAGACATGGAGGTGTTCACAAGATATGAAATCTATTTCTTTTGTTGAAGTAGGAGTTTATGCCATCCATTTGTTGTCTGTATTTTTGTTGTTGTTAACAGTTGTTGTTGACAGCTTTTCAAACATGTACAAATGAAAATTTTGTGAAGTAGATGTAACTTCACATTTGTTTGAGCCACCTTGGATTGGTATCGGGGCAGAGAAGTTCAAACTACCTTCTGTGACCATCTCAACAAGAGTTCTGCAGGAAGACAATTCTTCCCAGGAGGACCAGCACATCCAGGAAGGAAAGTGGTCAAAGGCTTTGGTGTAGAGGTAGTATGCAAGGCAAGCGTGTGGAGGCTAAAAGAAGAGGGTACTGTTACTCTCATTTACTGTTCAGATCAGTATATCAGTCTTTTGGAGACCAAAAGTTCTTTAGTGGGAAGGCGTGATCCAAAATGGATTTTGGATAGGCTTCTAAGTCTAAGTGTTCCTCACAGAGGAAAATGAAAGTCTAAGTATGCTCCTAGAAATAGTCCCATTGCGTAGATATTTTCATTATGAATCTACTGCAATTTGAATGGGCTAAAGTGGACCTTAGATGCAGAAGTTATTGTAAAAAGAAATTGCCCAATGTCCTTAGGAAAGGAGGCATTTTCTTATTAAATTGGTCTTTAAGGGAAAATATGTTGTTAACGTAAGTTCCATAAAGAAATTTCATTGACAACCTTTTTCCAATGGAACAATGGAAATATCGTATCGGAGATATGTATTATACGGGGTCGGATCACAAGTCTTAAGGACATGCGAGATGCGATCATCGTTAAATTTCGCATCACAATTATTTCAAAGGGAAGGACCTTGGGTCATTAGCGATTGTGATATGTGATTGTCGAAATATTGCATCACAAAAATCTATCGAAAAGAAATGGACCTCAGGCCTTTGGACCATGCGATATGCGATCGCCAATCCATCGCATCGGTTGTAAAGAAATTGTGATTTACGATTGTGAACTAGCGATATGCGATGTTGCGATGAGCTGATAAAGCAATCGGAAAAGGGGTGATAGCCGTCGAATCAAAAGGAATCAACAGTCGAGATGCGATTGATGATCACAAATCGGAGAGGCAAGACTGCGGGCCATGGAACCAGTGATATGTTGACCGCCGATATGCCGAAATGTCGATGGGCCAATAGCTGATGAGGCGCCAATCGGAGTGATCAGAAATCAGAGATCGAGGAATGCAAAGGAATGGGAAGCACCAGATCCATGCGACATTGCGATTTTTGATGGGCGTGGACCTGATAGGAATTATAGGGGCGATTGCATCCTATTTGAGATCTGATTTAAAGGCTCATGATGTGTCTTTGTGAGCTTCACCTGTGTATTTCTGTTATGTTTCGAATTCGAATTTCTACAGGAGGAAGGCAAAACGATTGGGTTACCGTGTTGCCATTCCTTTCAATTGGAAAAACGGATTCTTTGATCAACGATCAGGGTTCCATGCTTTTGGGAGGCGAAAAAAAATGTGTTTTAAACGCACAAAGAACACAGTTAATGAGAGGTTTTTTTATGAATGCATGGGAAAAGTAAGGATGTTGTGGAATCCATTGTAAGGCCCAGTGAATGATCAGATGCTGGAGAAAGCAGAGCACTTAATAGAGCATAGCCACCAGAGGTCGCTGAAGGAGAGTTGTTAGCTGAAAGAGAAAAAAGCCAGAGAGCACGATTGATAGGCAGCAAAGTTGGAAAAGGTTGCTGGAAGGTTGCTAAAGGTCGCTAGGAGGTCTAGCGAACCATTGATGCACGCAGAGGCTGAGAGCCAGAGCCAGAGCTAAGAGCCAGAGCCAGAACCCAGAGCTAGAGCCAGAGTCGAGAGCCAGAGCGAGAGTGGAGAGCCAAAAAGCCGAGAGCTTCAGAGCCAGGGATAAGATGGTGTTCTAAGCCCATTGTTTCTATGTAGAACAGTTGAGTTGAGTGTAGAGCTTGTAAAAGAACTGATGCCATAATCCCAGAGAGCCTAGTCGAGTTGACTAGAGCTCAAGGAAATGTAGCCCAAGAGTTTTGGGTGAACTTCAAATTAATATTGTTGTCCATGTGTTTGTTAATTGTTGTCCTGTTGCACTGTTACATGTATTTACATATTATCACAAACAACAGATTTTAAATCATATAATCAATTAAAATAAACATAAGCATACACCTTATTGTCAAGAACATTATTAGTTCCGCATTGGTTAATCATAGCTGTCTTGGGAATAATTAAGCTTTGGAAGTGGGAGAGGTTCTTGTAATCTCACAAGAAGCCTTTAGTGCCCCATTTTCAGATCATTAAATTTCTCCAGCCGAGGAGAGAAATCCCAGAGGTAACCACAAACCTATTTTGGACCAGAATCTAGCCCTTCTGGTCTAGAGAGTGCTCTCTCTATAGACTCTTTCAGTCAATTAAACAACTGAGTTCGTCAAATTTTAGTCTAGCTCTTAGGCACGAGAGAAATGAATTTGTTTTATGTTTTTAAAAGTTTAATGACAAAGTGACAAAGACATGCATTGGGCCTCCTTGTTTATAAAATATCAGTGATTAAAATGGGATAGTGAGAAGTTCTTTACTAAGGGAAAGATAGCCAACACTTTGGATCTTTAAAATCAATTGTAGTATATGGTGGAGGAAAAAAATATTACAGTCCACTAAGCATAAAACATCTAGGGATGAATTTCATACTCAATTTTAGATGAAAACCATGAATATTATTTGAAAGGAAAACAAAGCATCTATCTTAGATGTAATCTTCTTTCATTAATCTCTTTCAAATAATAAATACATCGATTTATGAATAACTGAAAGAAATAGAGTATGAGTAAGTGAAATCAAAATGAAATTTAAGAACATAGGAAATCACATCACCAACATATGTTGACACAGGAATCCTTGAAAGAAATAACTCTGGTCTTCTTCATTAATCATTGAAAAAATCACAACATTAAATTGTCTCTTATATTTGTCGATCAATCCTTTATTCATAGTTTTTGGTGTTCTTAAATACATTTTCAACACAACATGCCCATATGAACAATAACATTGCATCTCTTATCCACTGAGTGGATCGAATCAAACTAACTTAGCAACATCATTTTTTTAACAAGAAAAACTAAACAAAGCTAACATAAAAATTGCAGTTTTCATCTTTAAAAAAAAACACAAAGTACCTTATCCTATCTCCTAGCTAATGGCCCATCCATTAATTTTATTTTTATCGTTAGCATCAAAATAGCAAGGTCAAAATCTGATGAGTTGGAGCAGGACCCATCTGATGTCCCAAACCTTTCAAAAATTCGAATTCACAAATCGAATTTTAAATAACTTCATAATATGGCATCAAGAAATTGTAAAAATGGGTCTCCAAGTAAGAGATGTAACTCCCAAATGGTAGCACCTGTGTAAACTATAAGATATTTTTTTTATATGAGCTTGTTTTGAAGAAAAACCTCTCTCAGTTTCTTCAAATTATTCCCCATCTCCTCAGAAAATCCTCTGCAAAACAATGACTAAAACAAAAAATTTGCACAGTCCGAAAAATATGCTTTGAATATGCATTCGAATCTCCCAATCCATGAAACCTATGAAAAAATTGAATGCGATTATTGTTATTTGGCCTATACTTAAGAAAAAACTCTTTCATTTTCCCAAAATTCGCCTCCATGGGATCAAAAACTGTTCTGCAAAAGGATGGCTAAACCATAGTATTTGTGTAGCACTACACAATGAGTCTAAGTAGCTCTCCATGCTCTGTATGGTTACACACCTCCTCTGGAAAAATGGATCAAATGGGTAGGCTTGAAATGCCTGTGTGATGGTGTAGAAATATTTAAGTTGGCTCTCCAACTCTTGCAAACCTCCCAAATGTTTGATACCCACTTGCACAGCGATTTCACATCAACCATGACCCCCATTAACTTGAGACTCCTTCATGCTTTTGGTGAACCCTTGATGATAAAAAATTGACAATGACGGACAATGAAATTTGATACTATGATGGAAGTAGTGATCATAAGCTCAAATTATTCAAAAAACAAAAATGAATGAATAAGGAAAATACATTTAACGTAAAAAATCATAAGACCCTAACATGTTCCACAAGCAGTTGCAACGATGTGTCTTAGTTTCCTTTGATGATATTTTGATATACAAGAAGACCTTAGAGAAGCAAATCCAACACTTGGAGGAGGTACTAAGCATATTGGAGGAGTGACTGTTTTCTGCCAAAATTTCAAAGTGTGAGTTTGGACTAACAAAGATGTTGTATCTTGGACATGTGATTGGCGATGATGGAGTACAGGGGCACCAAGAGAAGATCAGGGCCATCTTGGATTGGCCTACACTTAGGAATGTGACCGAGTTATGAGGATTCTTGGGCATATGCACATATTATAAGATATTTGTGAATTGATTTTCCCAGCTTGCAACACCCCTCATATATTTGACGAAGAAAGGGGATTTTGAGTGGAAAAATGTTGCAAAAGAGGCCTTTGAGCACCTCAAGAGGGTGATGAGTATCTACCCTATCTTAGCCCTACCATATTTATCATGACCTTTGTTATGGTGTGCGATGCATCTAGAGAGAGATTTGGAGCCATTCTAACAGAGGGGGGGGCATCCTATAGAATTTTAGAGCAAGAAGCTACAACCACATGAGAGGTTTTACTCCATATATGATAAGGACATGTTGGCCATAATGCAAGCGTTGGCCATGTTTAGGCAATATTTGTTGGGAAATAGGTTCAAAGTGAAGACTGATAACAACAGTCTTCGATTCTTTTAGAGAAGAAAAGCTTGCAGGAGAGGTAAAAAATATGGGTCAGTAAGATCAAAGCATATGATTTTTAGATTGAGTATGTCAAGGGCAAGCAGAACATAGTGGTTGATGCACTGTCATGGAGGCCCGTGACACTCTCTTTGTTGGATTTCACACAAATATTAAAGAGAACAACTATTGGTGGAGTACTCCAAATATCGGCAGACATGCAATACCTTGGATGATACTCATGGGGATGACAGGTACTAGGTAATGGATGAGGTTATTTACTACAAGGACATGATCTATCTGGTGCTAAGCTCACAATTTAAGGAGAATATCCTACGCATAGATCATGACTCACCCTTGGCAGGGAACCAAGGGTTCCTCAAGACATACAAGGCCATTTGAGAGTATTTCACTTAGTGGGGTATTAAGGAAGATTTCCTAAGGCATGTACGGGTGTGCGATGTTTTCCAAAGGAACAAGGGAGAGAAAACTCACCCAGATGGACTATTGCAGCATCTTCCTATTCCCGAGAGGAAATGGGAGAGCATATCGATGGACTTTAAAACCAGGTTGACAACAGTTTAGGAGCGAGATTTCATCTATGTCGTGGTTGAAAAAATTATCCCACTTTTTTACCATTCCAACTAAATACTTAGCTTCACAGTTAGATGAGTTGTTTTTCCCACATATGTTAAGGCTGCATGGGTTGCCTAAGACCATTTTTAGTGATCGAGACAACAAATTATGGGAGGCTTCTGAGAGGAGCTATTTTTCTTTGTGGGCACATAGCTTACCCCCAGCACAAGCTACCATCCTTGGACGGATGGACATAGAAAGATAGTAAATAAGTGGTTGGAGGGGTACTTGTGCAACTATGTAACCAAGAAACAAAGAGCGTGGGTGAAGTGGCTGCATCTTGGGGAGTATTGCTATAACACCACATATCATATGTCCATAGGTATGTCATCATTTTGTGATTTATATGGTTATGATGCACTAACTTTTTCTGATATGGTCTTTGGTGATATCTGAGCCCCAAGGGCCAAGGATTGGATACATAAAATCCATGAAATCCTTAGATCCCTTAAGGATAACTTGTAGATTGCACGAAACCAACAGAAGTTGTATGCAGACAAGGTTGAGTAGAGTGGCATTTTGAGGTGGGGGACTTGGTTTTTATGATACTTCAACCATACAAGCAGTCCACAATAAATCAGAAGGGAGCTACAAATCTCCATTCATGCTTTCATGGACCATATAGGGTGACCAGGCAGGTAGGAGAAGTAGCGTATGAGTTGGAGCTTCCACCAGGAAGGAGGGTACACATCGTATTTTGATGTTTCTTTCTTGAAAAAGGATTTGGGGTAGCAGGTGATAGCTACTATAGAACCGCCACCCCTAGATGATGAGGGGTATTTGATTTTGACACTGGAGGCTATCTTATAGGAGAGATAAAGGAAGCTTAGGAGCAGGACTATATGGGAGTTCCTTGTCATATGGAACGAATTATCGGAAGAGGATGCCACATGGGAGGGAAAGAAACTTTTGCAGCACCAAAAACTACAGTTTCTTGATGAAAAACAAAATTTGGGAGGGGAGGAATGTTATATTCCCAACACATAATTTTTGCTAAGTTGAAATGACAATTTTGAAATTTTGATAATTAATAAATGTTTTGACTTTGGAGAAAGGGGTTGGAGGCATGAATTAACTTTGAGGAGGAAAAAAGGTGACCAAATTAGGATAAGTTAAATATTAAATAGTTGGTGGGTTGTGGGGGCCACCTAAAGAGGAAATCGAACCCCTTATAGGAATTCACACCACATGAAGAAGAAGGAAAGAAAGGAGTTCGATATAGTGGGCCCACAAGGAATAGAAGGGAAACAACTCGTGCTGCTTAGCACAGGGATTTCCGTGGCAAAGATCCCAACTCTCTTTCTGTGAACCCTGAGTGTCACCCTAAGGGAGAAATTGGATCTGATTAGAGGGACAAATTTCTAGCTATTGTGAGCCATTTCAACACTACCATAAGCCAATGCGAGTTTTTTTGGAGGTCGCAGAGGTAGAATTTGTGGAGCTGAGTTGAGGGTCTTCTTGGGAGAGCATCACTTAGAGAATTTTCATGGATCATCCTTGAGGAGGGATGAGTTATTTTGGAGAGTTGTAGAGCTAGAGATTGCTACTCCTTTGAGATCCAAAATGATCTCTCCTAGTGCCTATGTAGTGGTCATTTCTGGGTAGAATTCGTGGGGCAGACTTGGAGCAAGAGTTGTGTCATATTGGAGCATGGATTTCACTCTCAATTCCAGAGAGAATTTGTAGGGGGTTTTCCAGTCGTTGGAGGGAGAAATCAGGGTAAAACTTGTAGTGGTTCATTAGGTGGGAAGCAAATCCAAACAACTAGGAAACTACACAAATTTAGGTAATTCTAGGTGCTCGGAACTAGCCCAAAACATTATGGATTTGGTTGGTTTGGAGTTGAGGAACTCAACCCTAATTTTGAAGAATTGTTTAAGGAGATTTGAGGCCAAAAATCTTATATTTCCTCAGGCAACAACAACAACAATGATATTTCTGAGCATAACATACAAACAATGAGCCCATTTCAACGTGTATATTTCTTCTTATTCACTTTGGTTTTGCATGCTTCTTGTAGCAAGCCCAGGTGCACTCATTCCATCTCACAATGTACCCATTTTGGCTTACAACTTGCGATAAAATGGTTCAAAATTGTTGCTCTTCTTAATGGTGTTCTAATATGTCACTGCATGTGTGAGATTTTTAGTTGCGTGTTCTATTTGTTGTTGTAGCTTAGTACATGTTCCTGATATTCAAATTTACTTAAGTAGAATATTACATAAAGGGCTTTTCTTGTCTCTATGACCAGCCCTAATCTCATGCTACCTCTGTCTTTGTATGTATTAGAGGATTTGCAGTATGACTAAATTTACCTCAAATTGCCTCTCTTGAGCCCTTAAAACCTCTAATTATCTTCCTTACACCTCCTAATCTCAACCCTTTGGCTCCTCAAGGTATCCATCCAATTAGGAGAGTTTGATCCTCCCTTTTTTTCCAATGAATCTTCTTCATTCCCATGTTGTGACTTGTCAAAATTGTATCGAACCATCCTGCTACTCATTCTTTTGTTTCTCGCTATCCTTTTTGTTTATGATGTTCTATCATTCACACAAAATTATTAGATACATCATAACGTAAATAACTAACAAAATCATGACCATGAACTTGCTTTTGTGGAGTTGTGGTAAGATAGATTAAGCAAACAATTAATGTTAGTACTTCAATATCAATCAAACATCAAGCCATTCACATTACTACATATGAATGCATAGTCAACAAAATATATCAGCCAACACAAATTGTTAGCTCACACAATGAGAAATCACATACCCACTTTTAACACCTAAACATTTGTTTTATCCATAGACTAAAATTCAATATGAAACCTCTTTGCTCTGTTAACTCTCTAACATAGTACTAACTTATTCCCAAGGGTTGGGATAAACCTAGTTGTTATTTTTCCCATGATAAATCGTATCCAAGCCAAGTGTTGAACTTGGATGCTCTAATACCACCTATAAACACACACTCTTATCCTTGGGGATATGGTCACTATGATAACCCAAATTCCTTGGTGCAGTTAGAGAAATGGAGTAATTTTTTTTATTTTTCTTCCCATTTTCTCCAAACTCAATTTGTATATCCTCATCATTTTTGTCTCAACAATACTTTTCTAGTTATATAATTTTTTCCCAATTTAGGCTCCAGGTTTGCAAATTACACCCCTTTAAAGTTTTATTGATTTACCTGTTTCCACTCTCTTTCTTTGCCATGTGGCACACACGTGGTAGGTCTCATGACCTTATTCCTTGTTCTAATCCCCACCCCTTTATGTGAGTGTATTATATATATATATATATATATAGAGAGAGAGAGAGAAGAGAGAGAGAGAGAGAGAGAGAGATCCCTCTACCATCCGATGACCCGTAATAAATCATTTAATTGATGACTTCTATTCAATAGTGAACCCCCCCCCCCCCCTTTGTTGATGTCAGGGGGGGGGGGGGGGGGTGGGTTACTATCTTGGTTCTGCCTCACGGTTTCAGGGAAATTATTTGGCGATTCCCCCCCATTTTCAATATTCAATGACTCGTGCACAATAGCGAACCCCTTGCCTCATTGACTTTAGAAGGGGGGTCCACCATTTTGGTTCCACATCATAGTTCCATGCGAGGATCCAACTATCCACCGCCACTCAATTAATCCAATGGTTTACGTGACCCCTCCTTCCATCGTTGATGTCATAGATGATCTAGATGGATATTGGTGGCCACCTGCCTATTCCACTTAGACCCCTAGCACTGTTGCCTTTCATCTTCCTATTTTCCAACATACTTTCTATTTTTAGCAATTTTTCAGTTCTTGAACTTCCTAAGCCGTTTTGAGGCCCTAAATGATGTTATTTTGGAAAATAGGCAAACCCATTTTTTGCAATAGCAGTCTACAATCAAAATTTGTTTTCCTTGGATAAATCTTTCTAATGAGCTATTGTACACGCCAAACATAGATTGTATACCAAAGTTATGACCCCGGTAAGTTGATGTTCTAACTAACCCCAAGGGAGCCCACAAAATTTTGGCGCTTCATCGGCTAGGGTTAGATTTTTGGACGTGTTGATGGGAGGAAATGACCTCATCAACAATGATGAGACCACCCGCTCGAGGCCCCAAATTAGACCTCTTTCCATTTGGTTCCATTGGGTCTAGTTTCCTGTTTAGCCTACATTTAACATAGCATAAACTAAGTATTATTCTAAACTAATCCCACTATGTTAACCTATGTAATACTAATTGTTAATACTATATGATATTATGTTAAATATGTGTTAATGCTACACTAATACTAATGTTATTCATATATATATAATATATATAAATATATAAATAGAAATAGATATAGATATAGATACTATGAAGATTTATAATACCACTATATCACTATATTACAATACTATTACAATATAATACAATGTTATTACTATACTATATTATATTATAATATATAAGTTGTTATTAATTCTATACTATATTATAATATTAATCTTACAATGTAAAACTAACAATATTACTCTATTTATGTAATACTATATATAATTGTTGTGTCCACAACTTCCCATAATTTTGCGCAAACATTATTGGGGCTCTCCATCTTTGACAACTCCCATGTTTACTGGAATTTTGGTGATTGGTGATTCCTCTCATCTTTATTGATTGGCTTTAGAACTTTTGATTATTTAGGATTTGATCATATTTTGACATATCTATCGTTATGGTCATTGCAATTGTCACTTTTCTCACTTGATTGCTATCTTTTCTTTCTTACCTTTCACATTCATGACAACATGGATAAAAAAAAGGTAATTTGGCACCTTCGGTTACCAAATCACCTCATATTGGTTTTACTTGTTGACATCTCCTCCACATCGCTTCTTTCTTACCTTTCACATTCATGACAACATGGATAAAAAAAAGGTAATTTGGCACCTTCGGTTACCAAATCACCTCATATTGGTTTTACTTGTTGACATCTCCTCCACATCGCTTGGTACATACTTCCATCAAAATAAGAGTAAAATATGATATATCGCTTGGTACATACTTCCATCAAAATAAGAGTAAAATATGATATATATAATTTTTTTTTTTTGTTTTATATTGATATTACAAAAATATTCCCATTGCAAATATAATTCCAAATTGTATTGAAAATTGCAAAACTTTACATATCCGAGGCGCAAGTTTGCATGTGTTGTTCTTCATATGATCGACTCGTCTTCGTCCCTTCTGTTCGTCACTACAACATGTAGTCATTGGAAAATACAAATAGTAAATATTTTTTCAACATGATTGATGTGGGATAATTATTTCCATATATATATATAGTCAACCCTGCCATGCCAATTCGAGCACACCAGCACATACACACCACAATATAACACTTATACATCGATGCATGCCTCTCCAACAGCGACATAACAACACAACATGCCAAATTTTGTGCAACAAATATGGGATGATAATCCATTGATTCGTTTAAGGGACTATCTGTGAGTCATATGAAAACCTCAAATTGATAGATCTTCATCCAGATCTACACCTAGATTAACCTATCACGTTCAAGATTGCACAACCTTATCACACGCCAATTAAGGTTTTGATCCCAACAAAACTAGTACTGCGTGCCAAAGGGAAGGAAAATCTAGAACTGTATCCTCCAATTTTGTACTGCGTGCCGAAGGGAAGGAAAATCTAGAACTGTATCCTCCAAATCTTCGCCTCACTTTACTGTCAAACATATATTTCACAGTTTATTCACTAATTTCATCTTTGTGATTGATCGTAGGTGCTACATAGCAATAGAAATGGTTGATGGCAAGATTTAGTGCAAATAATGGGGAATCCACCCCATTTCCGAGAAAACTTGGTGGGATATGGAATGAATCAAATAAGTAGCAATGGAGTAGAAAAAAAAATTATTATTGAGGTCGAATTGGGAAATGAAAAAATGGTGAAATCGATCGAGCAACCTTTGATAAACTAACGATTATATTTTTGATCTCATTAGACAATCAAAAGCCAGGAGTCAATGATAGTTTAAGGGGATAATTAAAGGTGTTGAGGCCCCCAATCCTGAAATGACAGAAATACTTTTAAATACAACCTGGATCCTTATCCAGGGAATCGTTTTCCAAAGAGGAGATTTTTCCAACAATTTTTCTCCAATTGTTGATCACTAAAATGAGACTCAGTTGAAATTTAGAAAGCCTTCTCACTATAAAAGGAGAACAAAGCACCGTTGAGAGAGGGGGTTCCAGATCCACACATAGGTTGATTGGGTATGTTTGTGAGACCATCTTGATAACCATTTATCAAGATTGTTTCATTTGCATTTGTACTTAGAACTATTTGTCCATCTTCAAAATACTCTAGCATTTACAAGTGAATATTTATCCTAGAATATAATCACACTTGCTTCCCCTTTTTATTAGATTTTTTTCTCTTGGCTAAGAGTGAGACTATCCTCATTGCCAAGATATATTTTCCTTTGTTCATATGCATCTTATTAATAGTCTGCATTGACACTTGGATCAATTCTTTTTATTCTTCAAGTCTTCTTTCATAGGAGCAAATTTCACTATGGCTAGGTTGAGCCCATGCTTCAACCAACCTCCTTGATTGATCTTAAGCATTTATTCTTATCTTTAAAGATCAAGCACAAGGAATTGTATATTTCCGTATATAAATTTGTGTTTTTTATTATCATTTTGAGTTAGTGACATTTAACATTTAACATTTAACATTTAGCATTTTGCAATTATTCCTTTGTAACATTCAATTGTAAAGTTAATTTCAATATTCAATTATACTTATTGTTTTAGTATTATAACTAATAACATATACTTTTACATATATTAACACTTAGTTTAGGCTAGGTTAACCTTAGGATAGTCTTAGGCGAGCGGGTGACTGGACACAATAGAACCAGTGAGAACCACCATCCCAAACGGAAAAAGGGTTTGATTTGGGGACCTGACTAGGTGGTCTCCTTGTTGTTGATGAGGTCAATTTTCCCATAAACATTACCTTAAGGGTTTTACATTGTTTCTTAATAATAAAAAGGCCTACAAGCCTCATTGTAAGACAATTCACAAGGCATGTAGCCATCACATCTATTCTCAGAGATAAGTTACCATCACTCGAGCTAGTTTGTTTCTCTTATGTATGTATGTATGTATTTTTCAACACTTGTTATTTATTAATTGAAGTTTTGTTTTGTTGCATCCATGTTCTTGTTTAAATTTTTATTTGATTTCATTTCTTCATAAATCTAGATAAATAGAAGGAGGGTGGCGAGGGCGGGGGGGGTGTGTAGGGCGTTATTACTCTCGACAATTGATTTTGCGGGACAATCTTCATTGTCTGATTGAACCGAATTCTACCCTTAGTTATGAGATGTAGATATATGGGCTTACAGATTGTTCCTCAGGGCTTAAGCCTTCGACTCAGCATGTACGAGCCCCAACCTCCAACCTTAACACTGGTCCCTACTAGACCACACGTGGCCTTAATCCATGGTGCTCATTATCACACACACACACAAACACACACATATATAACCGATATACATGTATATATCGATATGCCCGTGCGTGGGCCTAGATCACTCAGCACTAGCCTATGGATAATTAAATATTACAGGGCCATATCCAAGTACATAGTTTTGTTTGTACCCCATTAACCTAACAAACTTACTACACACATGGTCTTAGCTATGATTTGCAGGCATTATGCCTAAAATCTCAACACATAATTTAGTGATTTTTATATGTATATACATATACTCCCTTCATTTTTATGTATTCTCCTTCTTGTATACAACTATTAGTATGAAAACTTCCATGCAATCTTACATTCATTTCTGTGAGGACCATGCACCTCATTAAACTAATTGTACCAATCAATTTAGTAGTGCTGTGAGGGTGGAAAAGTTTTCCTTGTACTGGCCCATTGTGGTTTTGAGTCATCATTATTTCAGCTCATTCGTCAATTTCAAGGTTTAATTGAATTTAATACAAATTATTATACCTGCGCTAGGGTCTACCACACCAACAACATAGTTGTGTTAAATCTGTGCATACATACATAGATGCATGCATGCATGCATACGTACACACATATAGATATATTTCCTAAAGAATGTTAGTGCAAAACCATAACACAAGGAATCATTCATCAGGACCTTACACCTTTAACCATAGGAAAACCATGCAGCTTTCATGCAAACAATTCACAATCAGCTTAATAGTATAAACATAAATTTCATGGCATATGTTTACATATGAAGGAACTTATCTTGAATTAAAACTAACAATTGGGCAATTGAGTCTTGGAAAACAACTCTCCACCCAACCATAGACAAGTTTCAATTAGTCCTCACATACAACTATCACCACCAAGCTAGATTCCAGAGATTGAGGTGGTTTTTGGCTCGAGGGATCAAGGGATCAAAATGAAACTGCTAGTTGAGACAGGGATTCTAGAGATTCTCCCATCTCCACCCACCAACTATTTAACAACCAACAAAAGCATAGGGACAACATGAAAGCATCTAACACCGTGGTTCCACCTAATCAAGGGAATATAGAACTCACTGCCAAAAATCAGATGAAAAAGCAAATGAGACTTAATATTTTTCCCATATGAGGAGTCTAAGGATGAATTCTCCACCCCGAATGTCAAGAGAATATAGAGAAGACCGTCTTCGCCCTCCAACCCCTAGGGCATCAAGAGACTTATCCTCACTTGAAGGGAATTCTTTTCGTTCTCCTGTTGCTATATATATATATCCTCTCTGAATGATGTAGATGTGCAAGACTCCTCCTCTGCATATATTTCTAATTATTTCCAGTCCAAGGATATGCACTTGTTCCATGTAGTCTACTGCAGAATACTACAGACCTAAGCTCTCCAAGATACATGTCTTTATTACATTATTTCTGGATACCTCCTTCACGTTGCTCCTAATCTAAAATCATCTCTCTTCCCTTCTATTTGCATGGTTGACTTCCATTGTACCTGCTTCTAGTGCAACCCATTCTTCATAATTTTTTGTCCTTTCTGCCTTGTAATTTTTTCCAAAGGAGCATGACTTCTTGTAGGCATCATTAGTTATGAGATTTCTTTTCTTGATAATTTCTTGTAATGTACTTTTACTTCTTGGATTACGATCTTCTCTTCGTTATGTTATTATTGTGTTCTTTTCATTAAGACAATTACCAAATAAACAATAGAAGACAAGTGACATAGTATGTAGGCTTGTCATCCATGGCCAAAACCTCTCACTCTTTGAGAAGAAAACACAATCATAAATTCTTCTTATAAATCTTCAATAGATGAGTACCAAGACTATGACAAAGACCCTTCACACTAGAATCCTCCCAAGACCAAGTCACTAGCCTCCTTGATGTTCTTCCTCTTCTCTTTCTCTACTTCCTTCTAGAGTCTTGAACTACTCTTCTCGACTTCCTAGATAGTCTCGATCTCTTCTCTTTCATAATTCTCTTCTCGGCTTTCCTAGAGAACCTTGGTCTCTTAGGCTAACCCTATTCTAGAAACCCTAGAATGCTCTTTGCTCTTTGATTAGTCTCTTCAAGAAAGAGAGACCTATAACACTTCTACTTAGCTTCCTCTTGCGAGATCCTTTATAAAAACAAGGTCACCTCAATGTAGTAGCAAGTTCTTCGACCTTCTTTATGGCCCTTGGATCTACTACCTTCGCACGTGGGAGAGTATACACACCCAAATTAGACTTCCCAGAAGTATCCATTCCTTCACTTTTCTTCTTTTATCCTTCGCTTCTCTTTTCTAGTCCTTCTTCGTACTTATGATTGTAGGCTCTTCTTCACCAAATTTCTTGCCTCCAAGTGAGGTTGAGTGTGGCTATATATACGTGTTGCCTAATTTCCTTTAGGCCAACATTATCATAAGGAGGAGATCTGACATCATCTTCAAGGTTTCTGCATTTGGTGTAGGCCGACTTGGAGAGGGCTAGTGACAAGGTCTTGGAGGATTACTTTACATGGACAAGAGTGACTCTTTACAATGTGTAACATGACTTTATTACATGACAATGACACTTTTATTCTTTTATGACTAGATGACAAAATTCCTAAAGGCTCTCAATGGGAGCCTTGACTCAAAAATAAAATCTCTTGCTCATGAAACCAATGATGCAAGCATTACAACAATTTTATTTTTCTTATTTACATCTCTTTACATAATATCACAATTACAAGTCATTATGAAGACCGAATCTAGTTACACATTTCAACACTCCCTCTTAACTAGGGAGGTATTGATAATAGTACTTGGTCATTCTCAATATGAATAATTTCTCATAAGAAGAATCAAATTGGTAACCCATTTTTTTAGCATCATATCAACTAGCATTGTCACATATCAAGGCATTGACTAACAACTCTATCTCTCCCCAAGATCTGAGCTGAATGCTGGTGAGACCAATGATTTATAAACACTCTCATCATTTTCTCTCTTGAAACATATCCCACCAAGGTTCTCAGGGTGTGTTCCATTAGAACTATTCTTATCTTGGATTCCCAGTCCTTAAAGAATACCAATCCTCCACAACTACTCTTATCTTGGATGCCCTATCTCATCCTCAAAGAGTATTAGATGCCAAATTATTACCCAGTCCTCTTATTCTATCTTCCCAAGTGAAGACTAGAATGATGCGTTTATCTCCCCCTCTCAATTAGGGAGGACATATCTATTCCAGTAAAGAAATTTACTCATTCCTATACAAGGAATGTACCTAAGCTCCCTCTTGGCTTAGGAATTTCCAAGTTTCTTCCAAGTAAGAAACTTTTCAGGCTCCCTCTAAAAATAGGGACCTACAACAACTTCTTAAGTGGAGATGATGTGACAACCAGGTGCTTGAAGAACTCATTTCTTTGATGTTACGAATTTCTTCGTCACAGAGTCTTCATCTTTTGGGACTTATTCATAGGGAA
This sequence comes from Pinus taeda, assembly GCA_000404065.3. Taxonomy (NCBI): domain Eukaryota; kingdom Viridiplantae; phylum Streptophyta; class Pinopsida; order Pinales; family Pinaceae; genus Pinus; species Pinus taeda. Next base: position 99,568 of record APFE030242991.1, read on the forward strand.
CAGACCATCCATCACTTTTATCCATCAGTCATGTCATCATTCCTTTCAACAAAAAGTGATTCATCAGTCTACATCTAGCCTTTGCTTCATGTTATGTTGCCCTCGTCATGTTTTATTCTTAGGAAGGATATTACATCCTTCTATATGGTTCTCTTGGAAGACATTTACAGTTGTTCCCTTTAGTAGCCTTGCATAAGCCCATCTAGATACTAGTTCATAAATAAGAAATGAACACTTAAATCATAATTACCTTTGTGATGGTCTTTCATCGTGACATCTTCCTATAGGCATCAACATCCAACGTACATGTTGACACATATCCTAAAGATATGTTTTGTCAAGGGCCTCCATATTTTTCTAGATTTCCATCAAAGTCTCCATATCTTTATGGGAGAAATCATAGTCATATCTTCTTGGTCTTTCAGATGTTGAATTCCTTTACTATTGTTGCATATGATTTATTCCTTCCTTTCTTCACACATTTCCTAGGAGCTTCAGAGTTCCTCAATTGTATTCAACCACCTCATACTCCATATGAGGACATATTATGTTGATTTCATGTAAATAAATATGTGAACCATGCATTCTTGCATCCCTTTGAGGGAGGAGAGCCTTTCTTTGATCGCGTCTCAATGATCCCCATTGTATGCAACCATATGACATCACTTCCATAAAATCAAATGTGAGCATACATACCTCATCTTTATTTTGGATCAGACAAACTTCTTACAACAGTTTCCTTTGAATGAAGGGACTTCATTCCTTTGATCTACTTCATTGTCATGTTATCATACCATCATTCTATGAATTCCACAAGATTGGAATTCTTGAAGAACCACTTACTTTTCCTCTCGATCGATCAATCTTACAATGAATATTTCATTAAATAATCTTGAGGATCTTGCATATCCTATCACGTAGATGTTACCTCTTGGAAGATGTATGATAACCCTTTTTCGAGATGATTTCTTCCTTCTTCATAAGTATCACTTGAGCTTTTAAATAGGTTTATCAAGAGCTATATCTTACATAATTGACTTTCATAGGTTTTGTTACAAACACTTATCATATTACATATGTCACGCGCTCTTACTTCTAATGATTCTACCACGATGCCATTCTCTAATATGATGCATCCTATCTTATTTTCAAAGCTTCATATCTATAATGCAATAGAAGAGTACATTTTAGTGAAGGAGTTTCTATTATTCATAGTAGATATCTTTCACTTCCTCCTTCTTAGGTTTCTTTGTCTGAGGCTCTTCTAGTTCTTCGGTAATATGGGCTTCTTCCTTATTCCTCTTGTTATTGTCCCTTTTAAGCTTAGGACAATCTCTTCGATAGTGCCCATATTCTTGACATCCATAGCATTGTACTTTATCCATGTTCTTCTTCTTCTTTTAAGGACTAAATTTTCCAAACTTTCCTTTTCTTCTTGACATATCAACATACGCTTGATCATGCTCATTTGTTCCTACACTCTACTTTGCCTTTAGTCTAGTTTCTTCGATCTTACACAATGATGATAGATATTGAAAAGGAGTGGCTTAGTTCTTCCCATATATACTTGAAGTGAAGTTGCCCCATTCCTCTGGTAAAGCATTCAGTATTACAGTTTTCATTTCTTTGTCAGACATTATTTCACCTATATCTTGAAGTTGATCTCTTATTTAATAAATCCTCATAAAATATAAGGCTATTTCTTATTCCCTTGAGATATTCATTTGTACAGTTATTTCCTTAGAGATATTACTTCTCTAGCAATACTTACGGAAAATAAATCTACCAATTTATCATATATAGATTTTGCAGTGTCTAATTTTGATACATATGGGATGAGAGAGTCTTTGATGGATTCTATAAGAATCCTTTGGGCTCTCACTTCTCCCTTCATGAATATGGAATGTGCTTGAGTATCTTCTTTGTGAGGTTGAGTTATTGACCATTTGATGTGGTCCATGGCTTCATTCTCAATGAGATTTAGGTCTCTTCTTTCCTTCCATGCAAGGAATTTTGTAACTCCAACTAGTTTGTTTCTTTCCTTGCAAAAAGGCATTTTGACAGTATCAAATGAAGTCATAAACTTACTTAAGTATTTTCTGCTTGCTTCCACCTCAATCTTGATTTTGATAGAAGATTACTCCTTGAAATATTGAGAGAGGGTTTACTTCATGATCCTTCTTGAATGCTATAGCCTTCTTTAGATGATGATCTTGGAAATGCTTCTTGGGTTTTGGTTTCTCCCTACTTCCTTATTGAATATGATTTCAAGACTTCTTGCTATAGTAGATTTCTTCGATCTAGGGTTTCAGTACGATGAATATCTTGATCTCTTGCTTGGTGCCTTTTGACTTGATTTGCTCCTTCTTTGAAACTTGATTCTTGTGTGCCTTCTTGATTGGATGCCCCTTCTTGACTTTAGCACCTAACCTCTGATACCATGTTGAGAAATCTAGGGCATCATTAGTTAGGATATTACTCTTCTTGATAATTCTTGTGATATACTTTTACTTATTGGATTATGATCTTCTCTTTGTTATGTTAATATTGTGTTATTTTCATCAAGATAGTTACCAAATGAAAAATATAAGCCAAGTCACATAGTATGTAGGCTTGTCAGCCAGGGCCAAAACCTCTCACTCTTTGAGAGGAAAACCCAATCAGAAATTATTCTTATAGATCTTCAATTGATGAATACCAAGACTATGAAAAAGAACCTTGACATTAGAGTCCTCCCAAGACCAAGTCACTAGTCTCCTTGATGTCCTTCCTCCTCCTTTTCTCGACTTCCTTCTAGAGTCTCGAACTAATCTTCTTGGCTTCCTAGAGAGTCTTTGTCTCTTCTTTTCCACACTACTCTTCTCGGCTTTCCTAGAGAATCTCGATTTCTTAGGTTAAACTTATTCCAGAAACCCTAGAATACTCTTTGCTCCTTGATTAGTCTCTTCAAGAGAGAGAGAGACCTATAACACTTCTACTTGACTTCCTCTTGCGAGATCCTTTATCCAAACAAGGCCACCTCAATGCAGTAGCAAGTTCTTCAACCTTCTCTATGTGCCCTCAGATCTACTACCTTTGCACGTGGGAGAGTATACATGCCAAAATTAGACTTCCCAGAAGTATCCCTTCCTTCGCTCTTCTTGTTTTATCCTTCGCTTCTCTTTTCTAGTCCTTCTTCGCGCTTATGATTGTAGGCTTTTCTTCAACGAATTTCTTGCCTTCAAGTGAGGCCGAGTGTGGCTATATATACACATTGCCTCATGCCCTTTAGGCTGACATGATCATAAGGAGGAGAGATGCCATCATCTTATAGGTTTCTTCATTCATTGTAGGCTGACTTGGAGATGGCCTGTGATAAGGTCTTGTAGGATTAATTTACATGGAAAAGTGTGACTCTTTACAATGTGTAACATGACTTCACTACATGACAATGACTCTTTTATTCTTTTATGACTAGATGACAAAATTGCTGAAGGCTCTCAATGGGAGCCTTGACTCAAAAATAAAATCTCTTACTCATGAAACCCATGATGCAAGCATTACAACAATTTTATTTTTCTTCTTTACATATGTTTACATAAAATCACAATTACATGTCAATATGAAGATCGAACCTAGTTACACTTTTCAACATTCATTAGCTCCATTAATTTAGAGAACCAGTTCATTGAAAGTTGTTGGGAGTGGGATACCCTGAAGGACACTTTTGGGGCTAAAAGCCCATGTTTTGGTCAAATTTTGTAATAAACTTGTAAAGACTCCATATTTTTTGGTCACGGAGCGCGTAGGTGTCATAAGTCATAAAGGATTGTCCGCCCTTAGTTTTGTAAAGTAAATTCGGCTGTAAGAGATCTACCCATGGTCGGCGGACCATGGGATAGTATGAAAAGAGCTAAGCTCTAAGTAGTTTTAGAGCCATCAATCAATGGAAATATGATGTAAGAGAGTCATAGATCTGAAGTAAGAAGTCTAAGTTTCGGGTCGTAGCGTAGGTGGAGGCTTTGCAGCTAAGTGTGTAGAGGCCTAGGGTAGAATTCCAGAGCTGAGTGCATGGACCCCTATAGCTGTGTGTGCAAGGTGGATAGAGTCTGTAATCACTTGGAAGATATCAATAAAGAGAAGTATTCTGCAATTTTCGTGTCTTTGTTCTGATTGATACATCTTGTCATTTTATGTATGAATTCCTTTATAATGCTTATGTGATGCGTGAATGTGTATAATGTTGTTGGATAACTGAACACAAATAAGAGTATCTTTTTACGCAATGCTAATTGTGAGAATCTAATAAGATAAGTAAGATTCGTAAGGTAACTAGACAATCTGTGCAATACACTGCTTTAGCAGCGTGAAAGTATCTGAGTTGTAGGATAGGGCTGCGTGAAGGTCAGCTGTACCCTTTCGCGGAGGTATCAAAGGGAGGAATAAGGGGTAAGAAAGACAGAGTCCTAGAACTAAGTGACCTACACGAAGGCAGGAATAGAAGGAATAAAACGACATAAAAACCATCTCAGGGTGTGGAAACTTGGTTGCAGGATCCCCCCATACTACTTCGGGTGAGACTTCGGTCCGCGCTCCGTCGGCTGATGCCGAAAGGGCCAGTAGTGTAGGGATTTGTTTGGCTAATTATTGTTGAACCTGGGTTAGGCCCCCTCAAGCCAACAATGGTTCTGTTGTCGAGACCAGAATCTGCATAAGAGATGTGTGATGTCGTATCACTGGAATTCGACTAAGAAAGAGATTAGAGACTGGTTGGATAAGAAGATCCATGAATTCGTGGAACAGGAGAGCAGAAACCCGCGATTAGCAAAGGAACAATGGCTAGACAGGTACCTGTATACATAGATCCATGGGATCTTTTTCTGCTCCTTTCTGGTTGAGCTATATGAGTGGATCGCTAAGCTAGCAGATAGCCAAGGAAGGTGGAAACTTGACGGTCCTATTGTGTGGACCCCGAAGCTAGTGCAAAGGTTGGAAGCATCAGAGGATAAGATCACCTGCGTTGTTGATCATTAGATCGATCGCTTCATAGGAGGATTTGTAACTGAATTTTCGGTCGACACCTCAGTCAACTACAGCGAGGTGGAGCGACGCTTTTTCAAAGGACCGTGAGGTAAGTACGTGAAATCTTTGAATAACTGGATTAAAATGTTATTGTGTGAAAAATAGGTTATGCAGCTACCTTGATGTTTGGGGCTACACAAAGTGGAAAAACTTACAGAAACAAAGGAAAAAAGGGTCTTGAATATAGTCCATTGATTTCACCTCCGTGAGGTGACGAAGAGGGAATAGCGCAAGTTTCTTTGCAAAGTGTTATTCATTTAATAAGGCAAGGACTCCCGCGAATACCACCTCCACCCACACTACCTCCAACTTCACCACCATCACTTGCGACTTCACCTGTACCAACTCCACCTCCACTACAGTTCAGTATGGCAAATTTAGTGAAGCTGCCTTTGTTCAAAGGCTTGGGGAATGAGGAGCCGGACCAATTCTGGTTCGTTGTAAAATATGTATGGAAAGCTCAAGGCATTAGAGATGATAACATGAAGAAGACGACATTGGTTATCACTCTGCAGGATCACACACTAACTTGGTATATCAAGTACGCTAATATAACCCGACTGTTGGAGTGGCAGACATCCAGAAAACACTGAATAGGGATTTTAGTAGGCCTAAATCTGAAGCATAGTCTATTGTAGGGTTCAAAGAAATCGCGATGAAACTAGGTGAGACACCTTGGGAACCTAATCAGAGGTTGAAGTGTATAATATATGAAGCTAACATGAACATAATGGACAGACAACATCGCGAGTGGTTTGTGGATTTTCTCCTGCCACACTTGTTAGCACCTAAATCCGCCTTAGGTTGAAAGAAGGAAAAATTCAGGGTAACCAAAAACCACACTCAGTCTGGTAGCTAGCCCTACCAGAAACAGGAGAGGGCTCTCTCCAAGTCACGCTCAGTGAATAGATAAATGAAAATGCCTGAGATGACTTACAGTGAACTATTTATCTTAGGCTAGTAAGTTAAAATGAATATAAGAAGTGATTTTTATGAATCACTGCGTTTCTGGGATGGTATGGGACCAATGGACCTCAAAGAACATAGAATTTAATATAAAGACACAGATTACTTCATGAGGCAAGATAGGCGGAGAGTCCAACAATTTAGTTTGAAGCAATGCGGAATGGAGAGATTGCTTAGGAGGGTGAAAAGGGCATGGGCAACATGAATCCTTTTCAACAGAAGAACAACACTGAACATGAAATTTTCCCACGGGAAGAGCAATAAAATTGAATTCTACCTTTTCTAACTTAGAAAATTTCACCGGAAATGAATATGAAATGAGCTATGAAACATAACAAGATACATATGAAACATAAGAGACACATTTTCTGCACTTACAACCACATGAATCTCATGAAACAGAGCCGCTGCCTTTCATTAATCCTCTGTAAAAAATATACAATGAAGAAACAAAGTTTCTTTCCCACAGTCTCCCAGAAGTTACAAGCCAACCAACCCTTTGAAAATAGTTTTCATACAATATATAGAATGTTCCATGAAGAGATAGAACGCCCAAGGGTTGGAAAGTTACTCAAATCATCACAAAATGAAGGTGGAGAGCCAAACATCAGCTACAGGTGTAGCGCCACAAACATGACAAATGGCTTGGGTGGCCCTTTGCCTTCCTTTTCCACTTGGATAACTGCCCATCTGGAGTGAAAATAATTTTAAAACCGCCTTAGGTGCAAAAAAAATGAAGTGCATATGAGGGGGCCCACTTATGAAAAGTCGGGAAGCGAAATTGAGCGAAACAGAGGCATTTTGGGCCTTTTTTCCTATATGTGCCGCGCCCTTTTCTGTATGCATTACGCCACTTTGAGGCTAGTTTTGAGGCACTTGTAGGAGTCCAAAATGTGCCCCAAGTGTGCTCGTTGGAAAGCTTGTCTTGTCTACTTTCCAATCCAAGTGGAGTTTTTTAATTTGGAACTCATTTTCCCCTCCAAATCTTCATTCTCCCAAGACTACTTCCTGTGTGTCAAAATAGGGGCAGTGAGGCCATTTTTTGGGTGTTTTTGACCTCCTGGAGACTCAAATCATGCCCAAATTTCTTGCCTGAGTGCCAGTAGTCGTGATTTTGCCTACTGAATCCAAAAATGCAAACCATTTCTCATTTGGAGCTTCCAATCCTACGCGTCGCGCCGGTGGCGCGGCGTGTGTGGAGAAAAAACCTATGTTTGTGCCAAAAAATTTCCATGCGACCAAAATTGTCCCAAATTTCTTGAAATTTGGGCTGAAGGTTATATAAGAGGCACTATGTTGGGCCATTGAAGCTTCAGCCAAGATTTGAAGCCGATCTTGCTCTTTTGCCTCTTTTTTTGCTCTGCTCAGTTTGGCTTTCAAGCTCCTTATTCGGGCTTTTGCGCTCATGTTCCGTGCCCTGTAATGACAAGCCATCCTCCTCAATATGGTTTTGTCCCTATTTTCCTTCTCCAGTAGTCTCTCCAAGTGTAGATTGACACGATCTAACCAAGACTCATGGTCGTTGTTGATCTCTTGCTCTAAGGTAGTGAGCTCGATCCTCCTCTGCTAAGCAGCTTGTCGATTTTCACGGATGTTTTGCAGCTCCATGATCGCCTGCTAGTCCTCAAGCTATTTGTTCCTCTGGTATAGATACTTGATGACCCATCTGGCCCTCTCCACGTTGAGTATCAAGTCTTGGATCTTCGAGTCCTGCTCCTGAATGATCATCCTAAGTTTGGCATTTTCTGCCTCTGCCTCATCATCCTAAATGAGGATGACATCGGTCTCCTGTACCTGATGGCCCCTCATCATGCACGGGCTTCTTGCCCTTGTCTAGTACCTGTGTCATTGATGCCGGAAGTGAGGCCCCTTCCACCCTGGGTGGAGATAACACTCGCCTTGCTGCTGCAAACAAGTGCCTTCTGCTGTTACTGGGAATAATGTCCACTCGGATGTTGCTATTCCCACTAAGATGGGTGGCTATCTTAGAAACAAACAACTAAAGTCTACTTTTGTTTTTCTTTATGACAATAGATAAGAGGAGAACCAAGGATACCAACCTTAGTCTTGCACTTGATTTCCTCTCCTTCCTGATAGAGCTTTGCCGCTTCTTCTTCGTCTACCCAGCTTCAAAGAGCACCTGTGGAATCACAACAACATACTACTATCGAAGAACAAAGATCTATATTCATAAATAACACAGGACCAGATGTGTGTTAACCATACAAATGCATATATAAACAAGTATACAAGAATATGGAGGAAAACTTGAATAGCTTTATTAAGATGAAAAGTAGCAAGAGGATTACAACCATATGTTCTGACCTAGCATCATCCTCCAGCTAGAAAGCCCTTCTTCACCTCAAGCAAAGCTTACATCACCCAACACTATGAATGTACACCAGAAAACGAACAACACTTCTCTATAAGATACAAAATTCCAGCCTCTAGATCTCTGTGATGAGGAATCCATTTATAGATGATAATAGGGAGGTGAGTCATCTTCTGGGGTCTTGATTAGTGTCCTCTCTCTGATAGTTCCTGCTTCCACTTGGAGAATGATGATCTCTTACTCATCCCTGGTCGAAAACAAAGAGGAAAGTGTCAGAGGGGAATCTTCTGGAAGATTCCATGATCTCCCACCTCACATTTTGTCCCTGAAATTTGTCCATTCCCGACCATCGCACCCTACAGAGGAGCAATTCAGTATGCATCGCACCTTGTACATTGGGAAGGTGATATGCATCGCACCCTCTGCACTGGGCTTTCAGTATGGTCCAGTTTTGACCATTTATGAGTAGTTTTCAGTGGAGAACTTCTAGGAGATGATGTAATCAGCTGACCTTGTTCCTTTAGGCATGAAGCACACTTTTTAGGGACTTAGGAGCCCTCAGTTTATGGACATTTATGATTGGGGTTGAAGTGCCCAAAAATGTCTATAACAGTTGCCCCCTAAAGCATGATGTCATTAATCTTTCCGATGTCAGGTGAAATGCTTTGCTATGAGGATCCGAGGTTTTTTCGAGTTCGGAGGCGACCTGTAATAAGATACAATACAATACATTATTTTTTACAACATTTTTTCATGATCTAGCTGAGGTGGGCATTCCCATGCTCAGCTTTATAAATTCATTGTACATAGGATAGACAATCGTCTGTGTGACAGACTGATGATATGGACTCATCATTCTTTGATTTGGATAATCATCTGTTCGGCAATGATGTACACTTGATGTATTTATATTCCTGAATATATCGCAGCCCAGATGAATGAAACTAGATCCGGCGTCTTCAAAAACTTGTTCAATCTTCACTCGGAGTACAAGTCGATCCATGTGAAAAATGTTCTGGAGTCGAACATGGAAAGACATTGCCTGATTACTAGCCAATGATGTAAGTTGTTAACATGCGCGAGAGGAATCACCAATAATGACAATGACCCTCAAGGTACTACAGTACAATTCACATGGTGTGAAAAAGGACTTGGCATTGAACACCATGTAAAATCTCTCGGTCGAAGGCCATTTATGTAAACCTGTCGCCGAAAGTGAGAAACTTGCCATTGAGGCATGCAAGCTTCAAAGTACTGAAAGGGTTGTTCATAAGTCAACTTCTTGGATAATTAACTGATGTCGACAAGAAGCGACCCGTCGCAGGAGGGCCTTAATGAATCCCACATCAATAACACGAAACGAAGCAAACGATTTTGGAGGTGAAAACAATCTGACGATACAGGGTTCAGAGTGGCGGTCATGAAGGAATGGAGCATGAATGTATTGCAGTGGGTGAGACACAGGTGAATTGTAAGAATGACTTCTCTTGAACATATCGACGACACTGACAATGGATTGGTAGTGTTAACCCCAACAATGGATGGTGTGACAGACCAATGGTGATGACCAGTGAACGGAACAACCCAACCCGGCATGGATGCGGAAGGAAAGTGTCATGCTCAAGAGAAACTTGCTACCAATAAATTTTCTTCAAGTTTTCTTCCCAATTTTCCCCAGTCATTGCTGACCAGTACCTCTTTATTTTTGTCAAGCATGAGGAGGATAAAATATGCTTGTTCTATAATCCGCCCTTCGGGCGAACCTGTCGCTATATTTTAGCGATCCTAGCGACAGTGAAACTTGTTCTCGTCCATGCAGACGAGTTTGTCGCTACTTGGTTTTAATGATTTTAACGACAAAGATAACTCAATCCCTTTCAATTTTAGAGAGTCTGAAAGGAACGGAAATGAGACTCCAATTCTTTTTCGTCATGCAATCCCTTAAGTCTGAAAAAGCGTAAAATAATACAAAAGGGATGAATTTTCGATAGTTTTAACGAGCCGAACTAGACAAGCGCTCGATATTTTTGTGTAATAATCCCTCAGGTCCAAAAAGATTAAAATCTAGAGGAGGGATAGCACTTCCGATGAATTTAACGAGCCGGAGAGGCCAATCGCTCGACAATATTTTCATATTTTACGAGTCAGTTGAAAAGAGCTTAAAGAAGACTCGTTTTCGAGGAACAAGTGATGGTTTCGGGTATCAGCTGATTCCAAGTAAGATTTGGAATTTTCCAATCACGGCAGTATCACAAGGATGGCTAATAGAATCACTCTTCGCAGATGTTCCTCGAAGGGGTAAACAATCATATGGGGGTTAATGGTCGGCTAAAAACAAAGTGGAGGTGATGATGAGAACACGACCAAGGCTCAAAAGCTGGTGATAAGGCATTCATAATGGTTATTTACCGGTTCATTTTTAATGAGCTTAAACGCTGGGGGAAACATTTGCTCATGACTTATGTTTATTTTTTAACAAGCTTGAACTATGCGCTAAAACTACTCGTGGCAGGTTTATTTTTTAATGAGCTTGAACCCTACGGTAACACTGCTCGCCAGTCGTATGATAAGAATGTCTCATTCAAGATGCTATTTTGAAGGGGCTTACATATTTAAAGCTTTGCCCTGAATCCTTTCTTTATGCAAGTTAGGAAACGACTAGCCTTACGGGTTTAAAGGGTTAGAGGTCCTACAAATTTAGAAAAATAAATAGCCGCTCTTCGCTTGCATGCAGAAAGGTTTGCATGCCCCCAGGTATAGCGAAAAATTTCCAGGTTACCACAAAAGTTCCATCTGCATAGCAGACAGAAAGCTTCCTTGGCGATGTCTACCAAAATAGACAAAGGGGAGCGGTGCAACCACATGCCACTCAGCATAACCTTAATGAAGGTATCTTATTCCAGCCTAATCCCATTTTCCTATAAAGACGGGTTTGTCAGACTAGTCATATATCCCTCGTAGAAACTCACTCTATACCCAAGGTTTCCCTGCTGAAACAGACCAGGGTGCATGCCCCCTGGGTTTCAGTCACATCCTCCTAAATCACTCGCGCTCATTAAGTGGACAGATTGGAGATCGATGAGACATTCCTTGCGTGAAAAGATCATTTAGGGATGGCATTTGACTATTTGCGATGTGTGAACCGGGGAATGACATTTGATCCACGAGCTTGACCATTCTGCCTTCGTGTGGAAAACGCATTACTCTAAAGAGTGAGGAGACGATGGCTCCTATTCAATAAATATAGTCGCATCCAAGGAGTAGATTATAATCTAATTGTCCTTGAACTACCATTACGTTCATGTGAACAATTTTCCTTCTCAAAATAATGGGCACATTTGGAAGGATCCCTAAAGGTCGACTGGTTCCTTTGTTGAAGCCTGTCAGATTTCTCATTTTAGGCAAAAGCGATGGCGAACCAAGCGCTTTCCAAGCAATTGAGGAAAGAATACCCACAGAAGCCCCTTCATCGATGATGGTACTAGCCATGACCATTCTGTAAGCTTGTACAATGATTCAGAATGGTACATTAGCTGGTAAACGCGGTTTTCCTAGTAGATTCCAGTCGAAGGAAACGACTAGGTTGCTTGGTGGTGGGACCGAATAGACGGCCGGATATGACTCTGATGAACTTCCTTCCTGCGATAAAGGAACGGGGGGACTACCCCCAAGTTCATCGGATACTGTGTTGATGAAAAGAATTTGAACAATGTCATTCTCTTTCTCTTCAGTGACGGTATCATTCGAAGATGAACACTCTAAAGGCAAGACCGGGTCAACTGCCATCTCGACCTTTTGACTTTCGTCTGGTATGGATTCAGAGGGTTCATTTTTATGGATAGACGCTTTGGCCGACCACAATGACGGGCCAGCCAGATTTTCAACCGGTGGAAGACTTGGCAAGAGTTTTTTATATCCAGGAGGAAGCCGTAGCGGTGAAACAGGACGGTCATCCAAAACTCTTTTAGCCTCGTCAAGGAAGGGACAACGGTGGATGGCATGATTTCCTTCACACAACTTACAAGGAAATCTGGGATTCTTTTTTTGTCCATGTGCCTCACTTTCACTAGTTGATGGTGTGCATTCAACATGATCGTGAGAGGTTGACGCCACCAGATTGTGAAAACGAGGAGACCAGTCCCTTAAGATTCGAGGGATGCAGGGACAATCTCGGTGATAGTGGTCTCCATTGCAAATGACACAAGGAGATTTAGGTTTTGATGGTGCGGTGTGAGGATTTTCACTAGGTTACGCTTGGTTTCCCCCTTTCGATTTTGGTTCCTTTTTCTTCTTTTCCTTTTTCTCTTTCTGCTTCTTGTTCTTCTCAGTTACTTGATTTTTAGCTTCATCGGCTTTATCAAGCGAAGAGGAAGGAGGAGAGGGAGAATCAGGCGAAGTAGAAGGTTGGGAGGCAACTCTCGTGTCATCTAGTTGTTGATTTTACTGTTAAGGAATTACGAGATTCTGAACAACAGAGGTAGAGAAGAGCTAGACAGGCAAACCAATTGTCAACCCTGGAAGTGACAAAGTAGCCATATGGGGTGCACCAACATCTCCCCAAGAGGAGAAGGGACTAGGATTTCCTCCAAGGGGAAATCCTTGGTTGGTAGATTCCATTTCTCAACCTAAAGACCAACGGAGGAATTTGTGATGTTATTTCGATTAAAATAAATTTTAGACGCTTTGACACAACTTGTTTTTACAATTTTAAGGAGTTGAGAAAAAACAAAAGATGACTCTAGTCGCCTTAGATTTTTATTGAGCCTGAAGTGATAAGTGCTCAGAGGACCTTTTCCTTTAAGGAGTCTGAAAAGGAGAAAAATGGACTTCTCTGGAGATCTAGGCAGAGAGGATTACCAAACCAACCACAAAACCGTAGAATACATTTTATGGTACGGCAATCAATCTTCCCGAATGTTGTGTTCGGTGCATTGTGATCGATTGGGCGGTAGACACAGCTTCCTAAGGATAAAGGATGCAACCTATTGTGGTCTCCCAATATATACTCGACGGTAGGTGGGAGCACAAGTGCGTGCTGGCACTTTCCGTCTCAGATGGGAGGAATCACCCAACAAAGACTGAAAGCAACAGTTACCACACTTTACGATGCTGGAATACGTCTCTAGCCTAGACCTCTAGATGTTGTGCATTAAGTTCCAAAGCGTTGTTAGATTCATTGAATTTAATTTAAGTTGATGTTGCTTATGAGTTTGCCTTTCAAGTTCACCATGTGATGTATATATAATTCCTAAAATGCAGTCTAAGATGATAAACAAACGTTTGATCTTCTTTCAGCAGTAAAAATCCTAGCTACTAAAGGGAAGAAAGTCAAGAATCTTTTCTTCATAGAGCACACGCTAAATGCACAGTCCTAAATCAAGCCAAGCAATCAAAATGCAAATGCACATGCATGTATTTGTTTTCAGTTCTCTTAATGTGTGAATGACGTTAAGAAAGCTATGTGAAAAACTGAATCACTATTAAAGCGACAACACTCAACAAAATTCTTTTTCAAAATTAAGTGAAAGCAAGAGAGACGCTTTGCGATTTTGAAACGAAAATTGCTTTTCGACACTTTAAAACTACTAATTCAAATCCTATGCAACAGTAACTATATAATCGAATATCCAAAACAATGGGATCTCTTTCTAAAACTGAAAATGACAGCTACGACACTTTCAGATCTAGAGATGACAATTCGACTATGCTACTTTTTTGCAAAAGAGAATTAAAAACGAAAAATAATACATAAAAACATTTATAGTTATTTGCACTAAGGAGGTGGAATAATGCAAGAGAAGGGGGTTTTCACAGAAGTACACTGACTACAGACAACAAAACTCTTGAATAATACTGAAAACAGTGCGAAAAATCCACAATCGGAGGGTAAAGTTAACCCTCGCTGACCATCGCACCTGTCACATAGTGAACTCAGTATGCAACACCTACTGCACTCGGGAAGTCTGATGTATACAGACTGCCTTGAAGGCAGGGTGCAATGGTAGCAGTGCGAGACTTTGAACGAGATTTCACTCACAGTTTGAAATTTAGTTCAGGTGTTTAGGCCAAATAAGCAAAGATAAGTGTATGTAAAACACAGGGGTGATCTAGGAGGTTACTAGAGCCACCACTTAGGGAAATTATATTGCTTGCAGATCTATTGTTTAATTCATAAACAAAACACAGAGATAGACCGAAGTAGCATTCATCTACTTTGCATTTGTATAACAAATGCAGTTCAAAGGCTAGCTAGCTTGACTTCAGGCTCTGTCTTTAAGTTTATAAAAGAAACAGGGATAGATAGGCTAACAAGTAATCTAGTTTCTCCCCAGTGGAGTCACCATTTTGTTATCTGGGAATAGTGTCCACTCAGATGCTGCTATTCCCACTAAGATGGGTGGCTATCTTAGAAACAAACAATCAAAGTCTACTATTGTTTCCTTTTATGAAGATAGACGAGAGGAGGAACAAGAAGACCAACCTGAGTCTTGCGCTTGATTTCCTCTCCTTCTTGATAGAGTTTCGCCGCTTCTTCTTTATCTGCCTAGCTTCAAAAGAACCTATGGAATCATAGCAATATACTACTATGCAAGAAACAAGGATCTAAATTCATAAATAATACAGGATCAGATGTGTATTAACCATATACATGCATATATAAACAAGTACACAAGAATATGGAAGGAAACAAGAATAGCTTTATTCAGATGAAAAGTAGTAAGAGGATTACAACCATGTGCTCTGACCTAGCATCATCCTCCAGCTAGGAAGCCCTTCTTCACCTCAAGCAAAGCTAGATCACCCAACACTATGAATGTACACCAGAATACCAACAGCAC
>APFE030242994.1:0-28060 GCA_000404065.3 Pinus taeda
GGTGTGGAAGAAGTCAATATCAGGACAACTGAAAATCCTAAATTGGTAAAATTGTCCAAATCATTGCCGCCAAAGGTCAAGGAAAAATATATCAGCTTGATGTCTTCATTTGCAGATGTGTTTGCTTGGGACTATTTCGACTTAAAGACATATGACACCAATATAATTCAGCACACTATACCCATCAAGCCCAATCAAAAACCATTCAGGCAGAAGTTGAGAAGGCTAAATCCAAAGTTGCTTCCATCTATTGAAAAAGAGATCAACAATTTGTACAAATCAGGGATCATTGTACCAATCAGATTTTCATATTGGATCTCTAACTTGGTGCTCGTAAGGAAGAAGACAGGTGAGATTCACTTATGCATTGATTTCAGAAATCTCAACAAAGTTTCATTGAAGGACAACTATCCATTGCCCAAAATGGACCATATACTGCAGCAAGTAGTGGGAGAATCTCGTATGTCACTGCTTGATGGTTATTCTGGATATAACCAAGTTTCTGTCCATGAGGATGACCGAGACAAGACAACGTTCACCACTCCATGGGGAACCTTTCATTACGCTAAAAAGCTTTTTGGTTTGAAGAATGCGGGTGCCACATTTCAGCGTGCAATGGACTTCGCTTTTGCAAATGAGAAGGATGTCTTTTTGGTGATGTATTTCGATGATTTGACGGTGTTTTCTAAATCTGATGAAGAGCACATGTACCATCTTAAAACTGTCTTCCTAAAGTGTAGAAAATATGGCTTGTCGCTGAATCCAAAGAAGAACTTGTTCGCCATGGAAGAAGGAAAACTACTCGGACACATTATCTCAAAAGATGGAATCTGTATTGACTCGGCATGTGTGCAAGAAATTCAGCAAATAGATCTGCCCCGAAATAAAAAAGAGATACAATCGTTCAATGGTAAGATGAATTTCCTACGCCGCTTTGTACCCAATCTTGCTGAGCATCTAAGAGAGATGACAAGCATGCTTAAGAAGGACAGCCAAGTGAAATGGACAGAAGAGGCTGTAAAATATTTCAATTTGGTCAAATTGGCTCTTTCCTCAGCACCAGTTCTAGTCATCCCGGACTACACTCAGGATTTCATATTGTTTTGATTTGCTTCGGAGCATACTATGGCAGCAGTATTATTGCAGAAGAGAGATGATCATGAAAGACCCATTGCATTTTTCAGCAGAGCTATAAGAGACGCAGCTTTAAAGTATAACATCATTGAGAAGCAAGCCCTTGCACTTGTGAAGGCATTGAAAGATTTCTGGGTGTATATTCTACATTCTCACATTCTGGCCTATGTTCCTAACACTACTGTAAAAGATGTTTTAGTGCAGACCGATCTGGAAGGAAGAAGAGGCAAGTGGATTGCAGCCTTTCTAGAATATGATGTGGAAATAAAGCCCACAAAGCTGGTGAAAGGACAGGGATTAGCGAAGCTAATGGCTGAATCAAAATTGCATGCCTTGGACATAAATCTGATCACTGCTATGTCTGATGAGAATGAGGAAGAATCATCAATTCAGGTATCAGAAATGTTTGCTCTTTCTCCATGGTATTCAGATATCATATATGTGCTCAAAAATTTGTCACCACTGCCCGGCATGACTAGAAACAAAGCAAGAACACTCAAGTTGAAGGCTACCAAGTTTTGCATTCTTAATTTTTCACTGTATTGGAACGATCCCGGTGGCATCTTGTTAAATTGTTTGGTGGAAAAGGAAGAAAAGAAAGTCATTGAGGATTGCCACCAAGGAGACTACGGTGGTCACCTTTTTTGGAAATCAACAGCAAACAAAATTTTGAGAGCAGGGTAGTATTGGCCGACATTGTTTGTTGATGTATATAAGATGGTCAAGCACTGGCATAAGCATTATATTTTCGAAGGAAAGTGGAAGTTACAACCTCTATCACTCAAGCCCATAGAGGTGAATGCCCATTTTCAGCAATGGGGATTGGATTTCATTGGCGAAATTCATCTCGCTTCTTCTGGACAACATATATGGATCCTCACAGCCACAGATTACTTCACAAAATTGATTGAGGCAATTCCCACCAGACAAGCTACAGATGCGTTAATCATTTCATTCCTTTAAAATAACATCTTGTCTCACTTTGGGTGCCCAAATAAACTGATCACTGATAACGCAACAGCTTTCAAATCTAAGAGGATGGTAGAGTTTTGTCATAAATATCACATCATTTCGGGTCACTCGACTACCTATCATCCACAAGGCAATGGATTGGCAGAATCTTCAAACAAATCATTGGTCAACATAATCAAGAAGCTGCTGGAAATAAACAAGAAGAGATGGCATAAGAGGTTGGTAAATGCGCTTTGGGCAGATCGGGTCAGTCAAAAGAAATCCATAGATACGTCACCATTTGAGCTTGTTTATGGATTTGATACAGTATTTCCTACCTCTCTCGCTACCCCGATTGTCAAACTTCTTTAGGAGGCCGACAGTGAAAAAGATCCCATGTAGAGAAGGTTGAATCAAATGGTCCACTTGCAACAGACCAAAGAATAAGTTTTCAAGAACACATCCAAATTGCAGGAGAAAATCAAGAAAATTTATGATAGAAAGGAAAAGGTGGACAAATTTCAGGTGGATGATGTGGTGCTGAAGTGGGATGCAAGGAATGAGGAAAAAGGCAAGCATGGTAAGTTCAAAAACCTCTGGAAAGGTACTTTCAATATTGTAGCATATTGAGGGTAGAATGCCTTCCTTCTGAAGGAAATAAATGGAGAAGATTGTCCAGGAGGGCCGATCAATGGTCGGCTACTCAAGCGGTACCATATCTAAGTTGTTAACGTTGCTTCCACTGTCACTGTAAATACCATTTTATTTCAGTTTAGTTAGAGTTGGTCAAGTTAGCCTTTAAGTCATGTCAATGTCAAGTTTGAGCCAGTGTTTTGGTCATTTCTGTTTCATAAATGAGTTAGAGTCCTGTATTATTTATCGAAAGGATGACTCCATAGCCCAATGGACGAAGGCACTGTCTAGCTCATCCAGAGGTCTGTTGTTCTTGGCACCTCCAAGGAGCTACCATCCCCCATTGGAGCCAATGTTAGAGTTGGTCTGGTCAGTCCTCCGTCAGAGATCAAAACTCTTTATGCATTTCATTTTTTAGGTGTCTCGCTCTATTCACCCAGCTGCATTCCGCTAGGGGCATGCCATAATCTAACAGAGAAGGTCATGATAGTCAGTCCCCTTCATGTCTGGCTCCTTCTGGCTCATTTCTTTTGTCAATAGTCATCAAAGCCCATTACGGTCAAGGTCTGCTCCTTTAAATGACAAAAGTCATTTTCGATGTCTAGGTCTAGGGATTCATCAATTTGGTATTTGAACATGTCCAGTAAAGCCATGCAGGCTAGAGTGAGGCCCTTACATAGTCATGGTTCAGAGAGCTTCATCGTCATGTGGATAAACTTCGACTGTTCTTCAAAACTCTATTTTGAAGAAAAGTCAAACAATGTTATTTATGACAAAATTTTCAAAAAAGTCATCAGTTGATTTCTTCAGATGCAATCATGGTTTCTGTGGCCAAATGTCCTGTGATGCAATCCCTGCAAAGAGTGCCGAAAATTTCATCATTTGAGCTAAAACTTCAAAGGGAAAGTGAAAATCAGTGTGTTTTAAAGTCAGTGAAAAAAGTGCCAAACACAACATTAGAAAAATGGGTTTTCAAAGAAGCAAAAAATTAAATCCATCTCTTCCAAGGCTATATATACATGTTTTCTTCTAAATCAAAGGCATTGTGCTATTACAAGACTTGGAGAAACATTGCAAAGTTGTGAGTGTGCAATTGTGAGCATTTGAGGGAGTTGGAGGCAGTTTTAGAGGGCGCGACGCATATACCCAGGTGTGTGGCGCACATAGAGGGCACAATGCACATAGAGCTTGCCCGCAGTTCAATTTTTCTAAGCGTGCGGCGCATACCTAGGGCACGATGCACTGGGCTTTGAACGCGGCACACACAGACTAAGGGCCCAAACAAGTGCCAATCACTTCCAAATTTTGGTGAAGGCTATAAAATTGAGAGGTAGGCCTTATAAAATCACTTTCCCATAAAATTCTATCAATGATATGGTGTTTACAGAGATGTTTGAATGTCACCAAAATGTATAAATTCAACCATAATAAATCACCAAGAAAATGATGGCTAAGGTTGTTAAAATGTGTTGTTAGTGCCAAGGTTTCATTCCACCTGCCATTTTCCCCTCACTTATCATTTTTCCCATCCTCCCTCTCTCATTTTTCCTAAAATCCCTGCCATAAACTACTACTAAACCCTCTCCCCTACCCCTCCATTATTTGGTCAACACAAAATCCCAAACCCTACCCCATCAACACAATACGCAAACTCCTCCCATATCCCCAACAAATTTCTCACTATAACCTCTATTCCCATTACATCATTCCCTTCCTAATACTCCATGTTTCATTTTTCCCCTTGGTAACATATATTACAAAGGCACCCAACCTCACACCATCATCAAAAGGCAGCCTAATCACAGTCCATACTGCAGTCATGACATCACAACATTCGTCAGAATATGAGATGGAAACACAAAGTGACTCTTCCTCAGAAGAGCAGGCTCTCAGGAGGCACCACAAGAGTGGAAAACATGTCAGGGATGAGCCCACTACCCTCACTGAATTACAAGCATGCCCTCTTGCCATGTCATTCTTCCAAAACCTATCATGTTTTGAATTTTGTCAAAGGGTGGCAAATGTTAGAGTTCATCATGAGTTGGCCCGTTTATTTGTGCTTCATCTACATGGAGGTCAGTCTATCTTGGCCGGGGTAACTTTCACATTGACACCGGAAGCTATATCAGTGGCAACAGGTATACCAAATGTTGGAGAATAGTGGCATAAGAAGAAGAAGGTGGATAGGCAACACTATGAGCCTTACATCAAGGCTAGATTCTTGAGCCAGCTCACAACAGTCTTTTCCTTCAGATACTTGAAAGATGAGTATGCTCCACTCATGAGATTGATCATGAAATATTTCAGCTCTGAGGGGAGGTTCTCTCGACTGTATGCCTATCAGATCCCATTGCTCATGCACTTCACCAGGGTGAGGATGATGAACCTCCCGTTTTTCATATGCAGGAACATAGAGAGGATGAACACCTTCATGCTGCATAAGACCCCCCAACAGCAGCTTAACAGTGTGTTTCACTTTGCTCTTGTCCGGATTTTGGTAGATCATTAGTTGGGATTACAGGGCATTTCTTGGGAGGACTTCATCTCCCATGATTTCTTCAGCACATCACAGGTACTATCAGAGCTAGAGCAGGAGATGGGTGGTCCTTCTCATCAGCATGAGCACCATGAGGCCACTACCATGCCAGTTTTTGTTACATATCAGAGAGGTAGTAGGCACTTGTTTGCAGCAGCAAAGAGAGTGTTATCTCCACCCAGGGTGGAAGGGGCCTCGCTTCTGGCATCAGTACCACAAGTATTAGACAAGGGCAAGAAGCCCGTACAGGATGAGGGAGCATCAGGTGTGCAAGAGACCGATGTCATCCTCATTCAAGATGATGAGGTAGAGGTAGAAAATGCCAAAATTAGGATGACCATTCAGGAGCAGGACACGGAGATCCAAGACTTGATACTCAATGTGGAGAGAGCCAGATGGATCATCAAGTACCTAGAGCAGAGGAACAATCAGCTTGAGGATCGGTAGGCAATCATGGAGCTGCAAAGCATCTGTGAGAATCGACAAGTTGCCCAACAATGGAGGATCGAGCTCACTACCTTGGAGCAAGAGATCAACAACGACCGTGAGTCTTGGTTAGAGCAGGTCAATCTACACCTGGAGAGATTGCTAGAGAAGGCCAATAGGGAAAAAACCATATGAGGAGGATGGCTTGTCATTACAGGGCACGGAACATGAGCACAAAGGCCCGAATAAGGCGCTTGAAGGCCAAACTGAGCAGAGCAACAATAAAGGCAAAAGAGAAAGATCAGCTTTGAATCTTGGCTAAAGCTTTTGTGGCCCAACATAGTGCCTCTTATAGAACCTCCAGCCCAAATTTCAAGAAATTTGGGACAATTTTGGGCACATGGGAATTTGTTGGCACAAACACAGGTTTTTTTCTCTATACACGTCGCGCCATTGGCGCGACGCGTAGGATTGGGAGCTCCAAATGAGAAATGGTTTGCATTTTTGGATTCAGCAAGAAAAATCACGACTACTAGCACTCGGGCAAGAAATTCGGGCATGATTTGAGTCTCCAGGAGGTCAAAAACACCCAAAAAATGGCCTCACTGCCCCTATTTTGACACACAAGAAGCAATCTTGGGATAATGAAGATTTGGAGGGGAAAATGAGCTCCAAATTCAGAAATTCCACTTGGGTTGGAAAGTAGACAAGATAGGCTTTCGTACAAACACACTTGGGCACATTTTGAACTCTTACAAGTGCCTCAAAACTAGCCTCAAAGTGGCACGGTGCATACAGAAAAGGGCATGGCTCATATAGGAAAAAAGGCCCCCTCATCTACACTTCATTTTTTCAGCACCAAAGGCAACATTTAAAGTATTTTCACTCCAGCTGGGCATCTATCCAAGTGGCAAAGGAAGGCAAAGGGTCACCCAAGCCATTTGTTATGTTTGTGGCACTGCACCTATAGCTGATGTTTGGCTCTCCACCTTCATTTTGTAATGATTCGAGTAGCTCCCCAACCCTTGGGCATTCTATCTCTTCATGGCACATTCTATATATTGTATGCAAACTATTTGCAAAGGGTTGGTTGGCTTGTAACTTCTGGGAGACTGTGGGAAGAAACTGTTTCTGCAATTGTAAAGAATTATGAAAGCCAGTGGCTTTTTTTGTTAGCGCACACCTCAAGCTGATAAGGTAAAAATCAAGGCTACATCAAACCAGCTCAGCTCGTAGCTAGCCCTACGAGGACAGGAGAGGGCTCTCTCCGGGTCAATCTCAGCAAAGATAATCGATGAGGCTCGAGATGACTAAAACAAAAGCTAATTTTAGGCTAGATATGCAGTACAAAGGTTTGATTTGAGTTTTTAGGATTTTTTGTGTTGAAACAAGGAAAGGCAAATTTGGGCTTGGGAATGAGGCACAATTTTTGCAGAGGTCTATTTGGGGCAAGGTAAGAGATCGTCTTGATGCTTTCAAAGGGAATGAATGGGTAGATCAGACTGATGAGGAGCTAAGGAGAGAAAGAATCTTTCAAGGATTCTCCTTAAACATATGAAAACATGGAAAATTAAACTAATTTAAAGGCAGAGCATAACCATCGATGGATTCTACCTTAACACTTCATTTGTTCAATTGCATAAGATGAAAGAAGGAAAATGATACATATAACAACTTACAATTACTGAAAGAAGCACACCATCAAAACATAAAGCAACATGGATCCCAAACAATGCTGCAAATCCCTGGTCTTTCCTTAGCCAAAAATGCAGAGAAAATATGTACAATAGTATGCCAAAGCAATCCCAAGTGTCCAACCTCTCCAACCTCTAAAATGATTGAGAAATTACATCATATAGACCATCCTAACCCCTTTCCATTCCTTTAGGGGTCGAATTCTTCCTTCTAGGAGCAATTTGAACTAATTCCAAACATAAAGCTGAAAACTAAGCATCCAAACAACTTGCCTCTAAAAGAAGGGAAACTGATTCATTACATTAAAGTTTTGCTATTTTGTGAATGAATCATCTAGAATAGGTAAAATTGAGTCCAAGTTACATGCCAACCATAAATTTACATCAAGATAACTCAAAAATTTCATCCTCAAGCAAAACTGGTTCAACTGGCCGAATTTCTGAGATGGAAGATGAAAATTTGACCAAAAATCTCTATGCGCCGCGCGCTTGAGCTCTATGCGTCGCGCGCCCTTCATCCTACTTTTGGGGCACTTCCCGGCATCCAAATTGAGCTCATGATAACTTTTTGGAATGCCCTGGATGTTTAATTTCCAACCCAAGTGGAATTTTTCAATTTGGAGTTCATTTACCCCTCCAAAACTTCATTCTCCCAGAAGTACTTCCTGCTAGTGCAAAAGGTGGCAGAAAGGTGATTTTCATGGTGTTTTTGGCCCTTTTGATCATCCAAAAATTGATGAAATTCCTTGGACATACTAGATCATATATAACTTACCATGAAAAATCCAAAACTATAAAGTTTTCCTCTAGCAAGTGTCCCAATCATAAGCGTGCGTGTCGTCGCGCTACTCGTTGAGCTGAAAAACCTGTTTTGCAAGCCAAAAATTTCAAAATGAAAAAAATTTCTCCGAATTCGCTCAAATTAGGAATGAAGATCCTCCATCATGTATCATGCCCAGCCAACGAAGCCTTGGCCAAAATCCGGAGTTGATCAGGTGTTTCATGGCGCTTCAGTGTCCTCCTGGTGTATGCAGTTCAGTGGTGCAATCTCTGTCTTGGTTGTAGGATGTGTTGTTGTCATTCATCGTGTTGCAAAGTGTATGTTAAGCTTGTTGAAAATGAGAAATGATACCTTGGTGTCTTTGTATCCAATCGCCAAATGCGTGCCAAAGGGGAATGAGGGATTGAGAACACCTATAAGTGAGATAGGAATAGGATAAGGTGATGGGGGGTAGTTTTGAAGGACAGGAGTGAAATGAAATGGCAACATATCAGTGAGTCAAGTGGAATCAAGGACAACGAAACAACATTTGAATGTTATGGAGATTAGGCTTTTATCAATGGAGGAATGTAGTAGCAAGTAATAGGGTTTGGGATTTCACATGGGAACCAAAAGTATAAAGGGATATGAGAATAATGAATATAGGGAAGGGACAGTGATATGATCACATGGTAGCGACAACAGTGATGGAATACAAAGAAAAGGTTGACAAATGGCAAGAGTTTAGCACCAACACAATCTTCAAACTTTATGCATAACCCTAGGAGCAGATTTGGTATAAGGTAGGGTTTGATGTTCACCATATCAAACACTTGTTTTCTTCACATTCGAAACACCATAACAAATCCATGAATCACTAAGCAGGCATAAATAACTTAATTGTAGACAAATGAAGTGGTTTGATGAGAATTTGGGTGATGAGCTATTGTTTTCCAGCCTTGGAGCTCTATGCGTAGCACGCTCCCAATGCGCCGTGCTCATGCAAATTTACACTGGCCAATGGAGCCCAGTGCATCGCACACACCCAATGCGTCACATGCTACATAGTGCATTTGGAAGGAGGCTTTTGGAAGCCTTCCTGGTGTCAAAATCAGGTGTAGGATAGCTTGTTGGAAATGTCTTTGAGTCTACTTTCCAACCCAACCAGATTTTTTTAATTTGGAGTTCATTTTCGTTGTCAAATATCAAATCTCCCAAGCCTGCTCAAAATGTGCCAAATGAGGCTGCCTCAAGGCAGAGTGCTGTTGCAGTCAAATTTTGAATGCTTTCCTCAACTCCAAATTGAGCTCATGATAGTTCATTGGAAATATCCTTTTGTCTAGTTATCGTTTAACTCATCAACAAATTTATTTGGCCAACCAAGCTAGGAGAAAACTTTATTTTCCCAAGGTCACTTCAGAGGTGCATCAATTCTCCTGAGGCGATTGTATTTTTGACATTTCTCTAAAACCATGACACTTGTGTAACAAGTGAAGGAGGTTTTTCTTCCTTGTCTTGTTGTGGACAAAAACCTCTCTCATGTTTCAAAATTATTCTTTGATTGCTCTAGAACATCTTTTGAGTGAAACTTATCTCGATGTGTGAAACAAGGGATTTTGTCGAAATGAAGCGAAATGAAGGGGATAAGGGGCTTCTAAATTCTTGGAAAATTTTTTGGAAGTAGGGAGTGATGTTAGGAAGAAGGGGAAAGTGTAATATTAGAGATCTAGTGAGGTGAAGGAGTCCAAAAGGGAAAAACACAGGCCTAGCCTAGAAAATTGCCAAGTTGTGGCAAGAAACTAGGGTTTGTGAAAAAATGAGGAATTTGGGGGATCTCAATGATGGGAAGTGTTTAATAAGGTACATTAATGATAGGGGAAAGTGTATGAACATTAGGATACATGTTTTGCTAATTATTTGACCATTCAAGAGAAATTGCCTTCAAAACCCTAGGAGAGGGGAATGAACCTTACCTAAGCGCAATTGAGGCATGAACAAGGTGTAAAATGACCCAATGGAACCTGACATGATGATAAAAATCTTCTGAATGATGATAGACTTAGCTGAATGGTGACATGGACCGACATTTGGGCAACTTTTAAAGGAGTGAAAGCAAACCCTAGACCTAATGCCTAGTGACCAAATTTTGCTTGAAGACTCACTGAAATGACAAAATTTGATTTTGACACCTTAAAATCACTTGTAAGAGAATGTTTGATCACTGGAGGAAGGCTGCAAGACTGACACTAACATGTTTCATGAGATTCATGTGGTTGTGAGCGTACCAAATGTGTCTCTTATGTTTCATATGTATCTTGTTATGTTTCATAGCTCATTTCATATTCATTTCCGGTGAAATTTTCTAAGTTAGATAAGGTAGAATTCAATTTTATTGCTCTTCCTGTGGGAAAATTTCATGTTCAGTGTTCATTCTTCTGTTGAAAAGGATTCATGTTGTCAATGCCCTTTTCACCCTCTTAATCAATCTCTCCATTCCGCACTATCTTAAACTAAATTGCTAGGCTTTCCGCCTATCTTGCCTCATGAAGTAATCCATGCCTTTGTATTAAATTCTCTATTCATTGAGGTCCATTGGTCACATACCATCCCAAAAACACAGTCATTCATAAAAATCACTTCTTGTATCCATATTCACTTACTAGCCTAAGATAAATAGTTCACTGTAAGTCATCTCGGGCCTTTTCATTTATCTATTCACTGAGTGTGACTCGGATAGAGCCCTCTCCTGTTCTGGTAGGGCTAGCTACCAAATTGAGCGTGGTTTGTGGTTACCCTAAATTTTGCCTTCTTTCAGCCTAAGGCGGATTTAGGTGCTAACGGGGAGGAAAGACAGGAGGAGCAACAAAATGGCCAGCATGTTCATGCATGTGGAAGTCTATTTGTTCCACCTTTAGTTGTAGAGTGCGAAGGTGGTCATTGGTGCAGCGATGTTGTCGACAGATGCTATCCAGGGTATCCACGATTTCATTCTAAACATGTTGAACATCATTGATGTAGGCTACTAATTCATTTTGATGCTCATATTAATGTTCCCGCATGATGTCGATATTCATTTGAATATTGCAAAACTGGGTTGCCAGGGAGTCCAAGGTAACTCACACTATTACATGGCCTGGGGAGCGGGTGAGGGAGATTGTAGCATCCTCCTCTATTTCCCTATTGGCCGCATTCTCCAAGGATGAGTGACTTTCCTCATTCTCGCTCTGTCTCTCTTCCAAACGAAGGCCTGCTCCATGTTCCATTGTTTTTGTTAATGACACCTATACCTACCAAATCATGGTTAATTTCTCATTCATGAACTAAGGGAATGATTTGAATTTTCCATCCCCATTGATTCTTAAGGGTCCTTGTGCTAATAAGGAACTTTCTTTTTTCAAGTCATTTGTTAGATCATTGTTTTGTCTCAAAGTGGGTTGAATTTCATAAAAATTAAGTCTTTTAAAGATTCTCCAACTCTTCTTGAGGATTGCTTTTAGAGCTAAATCTTTGAGAAAAATTTCCTTGGTTAAATTATGAATCATCAACTACAATCTCCAATAATCAAGAAATTTTAGATATTCCTTCCTGGGAAAACATTACACCCTAAAAAATAACCTATGCTTATACATAATTATTTATTTAATATCCCCACCCCCACGAGAAAATTATTTCAGCAATTTTATCTGGAAAAAAAATAACCCCTCTTAAAAAAATAAACATTATAATATCAATAAACAAAAAACTTGTAGAATTAAATGTTACAATTTAGCTTCACTTCATACAAAATACTCTCATGTTGAAAAGATGCAAGTTTTTTCAAATGAAGTTAGATAATTCTAAACCCCTCTTCATCTAATTACCATGGTACTTACATGTTTGCTTGATGTTAATAATGATTATTTTAAGGAATTTTTTTTGCATAAGTTGCTATATATTGTATGACTTCCTTATAAATGTATATATAGAATAAGTGCAATGAAACTTCAACATAGCTTGTTTTGACATTTTAAAAAAAAATTATAAGAAAAATGTTTTTAGTTAATTTAGTACTCTTTAACTTACAAGTTAGATATATAAATATGATTGATTTTTACTATATGGTATACATAAGTTGAGTATTTGTCAATCATATGTAAGGGGTCATACTTTCTCTCATGTCTAATATTTTTAGGTTTTAAATGGTTAACCTATTTTCTTATAATTAAAAAAGAAAAGATTTTAGTAAATCAATTATTTTAATTTTATGTTATATATATATATATATATATATATATATATATATATATATATATATATATATATATATATATATATAATTTTTTTATAATTTTTCTAATCAATATTAAAATTATTTTTGTAGATTAATATTTTTTTAAACCACATTTTACATATAATTTTTTGGGTGGGAAAATTGATTATAAATTAATTTTCAAATTAATAGCAATTACAATTATTTATGGTTGTTATCCGCGAATGCAGGTTGTTTCATTGCCATTATTCAAAAAAAACCATGCCACTTAGAATAACTCGTTGGTTGTCTATAAGGGGGCATACTTTCACTCTTGCCAGATACATTTAGATCTTGAAACATTAACCAGTTCCCTTACATCCTAGAAAAATAAACTCTTAATCAAACAAAAAAAATTTAGAACATACTCTAGACTCTATTCATCTTTAATCTGATGAAGAAGCATCCAACTCACCATGACCGAGTGAAGTCTCTACTAGGTTGGAAAGTTGTTTGAGTATTTGGATTGTTTTTTTATGTTTAGTTTATCAGGACATGGGATAGGATTTTATTTTGTTTTACTTTTAATTGTTGTGTTAGTCAAAGTTAATAGTCGGCTAGGGTTGTTATTTGTTCGACAGTAATAATTAACAGTTTAATAATTGTTCTGTCAACTTAAGGAGGAAAAGAAAAAATTGTCTAAATGAAGATCTTGTCATGTAAACCGAACTGAGAGCTAGAAGTTACACAACTATATTATTTCTATTCAACTGAAAGAAATTACAGTTTCAATTAACTGTAAACAAAAAAATGTATAAATGTAGCAATGTAAAATAGAGAAAAGGTTTAGCAGTTTCAGAATCAAGAAATAAAACAGAGACTGATCATTTTTCTAACTGTCCATCTGTGTCATTGCCTACTTACTGTACTATTGTATTTTCATTCATTGAATTGTTAAGGAGAATGCTTGCAGACAAAGAAAGACCACTATAGGTCGTGTTTCCTTGTGTTCTCATCAGCAAACAACATTGAATTAATACATACGTCCAAAATCAGAGAGAAGATCAAATGAATCGAGCCCATAGCCAGAACAGTGAAGCACAACAAGTCGACTGAGAGGATAAAACCGAAAACAGAGTGCTGGACGAAACAAACCATAACAGAGGTACTTTTGAATGAATCTTCATATTTTCATAAGAAAACAGAGATAATAAAATTATTTTCACATTTCTATTGATCCGAGAAATATAGATGCATTACATTCATTTATAAACAAAAACAAGTGCCAGCATCCACAGAGTGGACAAACCCTAGCCTAGGGTTTGATAACGGTGAACACCCTTAACTCAAACGAACAACCAACCAGAACAAAAAATAAAGCCAGACTTAAGCTTCATCTTCGAAAGTGATTTAGACTAAACATGAAGGAAAAACAACGAGCTACAAATCGTGCAGAAAATTAAAGACCCTAACAGTACGTTGACGGACTTTAAGAGCCAGAGCCTACTAGCAGAGGGTTGCCACATTTGGGAGACTGAACCCATAAGGAATCCACGTACCTAGGTCGAGCCATTGACCTGCACAAACCAAACAGAGTTCAGTCATCATACCTGTACTGTGAGACCTGAACATCGAAGCAAAATAGAAGCAGAAGGGATATATAACTTCCCTGAGTACAACTGGACCAAGGAGTTCGCGGAACAAAGCCACTGACGAATCGAAGGAGCCTGAGACAGAAGGAGCAGGCTTCGTCAGTGTCAATGCAAGAGGAAGGTCAAATTAAATCAAGGAGAGGACCATTTACCTATTTGTAGTCGTGGAACTCCATCACCTTATTACCTGAGTTCAAGGGCACTAGAAGTTAAACCACTTTACATACCGAGCAGAGACCAAAAGGCAATAATAAAAATAGCAAGTGACAATCATCAGATGAGAGACCAGATTCCAGAACCAAACCACAGTAGAACAACAAAACAAGATCAAGAAACTTACTGTTTGGGAAGAGTTCGAGCAAGTGCACCTCCAGAGCCAAGGCATACTCGTGCCATAGGAGAAGTCCACGGACAACTGCATAACCAAGTTTGGAAGGTCAGAATTCATTTACAACCATACCCAAAGAGAAACCAGAGATTACCATATGTGCCAGAGTAAATACCATACAGAGTGACAAACAAACCCTTGCAGAACCTCTCAACAAAACAGAACCATCACGAATGACCGGGAAGCAGAACCATTTTGGGCAAAGACCAAATGAAGGGAACCAAGCCCGAGGACCATAATTGGGCATTGAATAACACATTAAATCCCCACTTTTCAAAACAAAATATCTATTATCCACATTACATACAATCATCGAAAACAACAAACAAACACAGCACGTCATAAACCCTGAAACAGGTGTAAAGCCAAGGCTACGTGGAAGCGTGGGTTGGGTCACATCAGAGTGGTATCAGAGTACTTGTTTTTGTTAGTAGGAGGAATGGAGAGAGGAAGGCAGGGTCGTGGCAGAGGTGCTTGAAGATTGGCAGAGGAAGGATTGAGAGAGGAGATTAGAATTCTTGCTACCCATTTGGAGGCAGTAGAGGCAGGGAGACGAAGAGATCTAGAAATAGGCGATGACAGTGAAGAGGAAACTAAAGTAGCAACAGATGGACCAGAAGGTGAGTCTTCAGAAGTGAGATTGTTGAGATCTGTTTTAGTGGCAAGCAGTAAACCCAAGTCAGAACTCCTAACCTATGACAACAGCTTGTCTATCAAGGTTTTATTGGATTGGATCAGTGAGATGGATAAGTATTTTGAGTGTAAGGAAGTCAGCGAAGACTGCAGAGTTAAGTTCGTTGTGACAAAATTGAAGGGACACATATCCCTATGGTGGGATAGTGTCCAGAATGAGAGGAAAAGATTGAACAAGTTTTCGATTAAAACCTAGTCAAGGATGGTGGCCAAGTTAAAGGGTAGATTTTTTTCGAGGGACTATCAGATTGCATTGCACAGGCAGGTGCAAAATCTGTAACAGAAAGGACTGATGGTAAGGGAGTACACAGAGGAGTTCTATCGACTGAATTTGTGAGCCGGATATACAGAGGACACCACGGAAAGAATAGCCAGGTACGTTAATGGGTTAAGGTTAGATATCTTGGATGAAATTAATATTTTGTCTTTGAAGAACACTAAGGAAGTGTATCAGAGTGCGATGAAAGCTCAAGAGAAAATTACCAGAAGGAAAAATTCCCAGAGAGGACGAGGAGCTGGTAGGGGAAAAGGCCATTCATATGGCAGAGGCCGAACTGCTAGTAGCAATGAGGAAGGCAACAGTTCCAAAGCTTCTGGATCAGCAGACAAAGGTGATAGCATGAGAGGTGGCAGGTCATCCCAGCGAGGCAGTGGAAATGGTCGAGGTAGAGGGGTTGGTTATCACTGTTATAGGTTTCATAAATGGGGACACCGATTGTTTGAATGTCCAGAAGAAGATCAAGCTAGACAACGGGGTGCATATGTGGCACAACCAGAAAAAGTAGTGGCACCTCCCCAAGAAGTAGAAAATGCTCCAAAGATAGGGGAAGTTCTAGTGCTACACAAGGTATTGTTAAAACCAGTTAAGGAGGTCACTGAACAGACACAATGGAAGGCTTTGTTTAGAATAATTTGTAAGTCACGAGGTAAGTGTTGTAATTTAATTATTGACAGTAGCAGTACTGATAATTTGGTGTCCACAAAGATGGTAGAAAAATCGGAGTTGAAATGCTTGAAACATCCCAACCCTTACAGAGTTTCATGGCTGCAAAAAGGCCATCAGTTGCTGGTGGATGAACAGTGCGAGGTGGAGTTTCAAATAGGCAGATATGAGGATAAATTTTTTTGTGACATCATGCCGATGGATGTATGACACATACTACTTGGCAGGCCTTGGCAGTACAATAGGAAAGTGGTACATGATGGATTGACGAACTGTTATAAATTTGTTAAGGATGGAATCAAGCATACACTTGTGCCCATCAAGGAAGAAGGAACAACAGAGACTAGTGAACTAAGAACATTGTTGGTTAGCGGAAAATAGTTTCTGAAATAGGTTGAGGATAGTGAGATAGGTTACGTAGTTGTAAAGAAAGCAAGGACAATGTTGTTGCATACAGAGGTATCAGATTTACCTACGGAAATCCAGCACATGCTGCATTAATTTACAGACATAGTTATAGATGACTTGCCAGACAAATTACCCCCCAAACAGAGCATAAATCATCATATTAACTTCATACCTGGAGCCAGTTTTCCAAACAAAGTGGCATACCAAATGAGCCCCAAAGAAAATGAAGAAATCAGGAAGCAGATGCAAGAACTGTTGGACAAGGGATTGATAAGGGAAAGCTTAAGCCCTTGTGCTGTTCCAACGGTCCTCGCTCCCAAGAAGGGAGGAGAGTGGTGGATGTGCACCGACTCAAGGGCCATCAAGGAAATCACCATTCGGTAAAGGTTTCCACTACCACGGATGGATGATATGATGGATTTTTTAAGCGGGGCAGCATATTTCTCTAAGATAGACTTGAAGAGCGGATACCATCAGATCTGGATACGAGAGGGGGACGAATGGAAGAGAACCTTTAAGATGAATGAGGGTTGTACGAATGGCTGGCTATTCCATTTGGGCTAAGTAATGCGCCCAGTACATTCATGAGGTTAATGAATGAGATGCTGAAGGAGTACATTGGGAAGTTTGTGATAGTATATTTGGATGACATACTTATTTTCAGTAGGACAAGGGAAGAACACTTTCAACACGTATGAAAAGTGCTGGAAAAATTACAGCAGAATAAACTGCTAGTAAATTTGAAGAAATGTACTTTTTTGCAGAAGGAATTGATTTATTTGGGGTTTGTAATAGCAGAGAATGAACTAAAGATGGATCCGGAGAAGGTGGCGGCGATAGTGAATTGGCCATCTCTAAAAGATTTATTTGAGGTACATAGCTGTCACGGATTAGCGAGTTTTTAGAGGAAATTCATAAAGAATTTCAATGAAATTTGTGTACCTATGTTGGACACCATTAAAAAGCCTAGCTAGCCTTTTCGATGGATAGAGGTAGCAGAGAAAAGTTTCTAGTTGTTAAAGAGAAAGATCACTGAGACGCCGATCCTGAGATTGCCAGATTTCAAGAAATTATTTTAGGTTCGCTGTGATGCTAGTGGGACAACAATTGGAGTTGTACTCAGCCAGGAGGATAATCCTGTAGCTTTTTTCAGTGAGAAGCTGAATGAAATTCGACATAAATATCCATAGTATGATAATGAGTTTTATGTTGTTATACAGGCATTAAAATGCTGGACACATTATCTATTGGGAAATGAATTTGTGTTGTCTTTAGATAATTCTGCACTACAATATGTAATGCAATAGAACAAGCTAAACCACAAACATGCCAAATGGGTGGAGTATTTGCAGAGTTTCAATTTCGTATTGAAGCATATTAGCGGGCAGGCGAACAAGGTGGCAGATGCGCTAAGTAGGAAAGCTCTACTTCTGCAGGAAAGCACTGTGCAGTTGTTGGGTTTTGAGCACTTACAGGACTTATACCAGACTGATGCAGATTTTAATGAGGCCTATGTGGCATGTCAGAATCCCTTAGTGAGACATAACATTCCTTGGTTGGACTACAACCTATAGGAGAAGTTGTTGTTTAAGGGAGGACAGCTTTGCATACCTGACTGCTCGATGAGGCAGAATATTATTCGAGAGAAGCATAGCAGAGGTTTGGCCAGACATTTCGGCATGGACAAGACACTCGAGCAGCTTAGTCATTTCTACTTTTGGCCAAAGATGTGGAGAGATGTACAGCGATTTGTGGCTAGATGCAAAGTGTGCTAGTTAGCAAAGGGTCACAGTCAAAATGCGAGACTGTATACACCATTACCTATTCTAGGTAGACCATGGGACTCAGTCAGCTTGGACTTCATCTAAGGTCTACCTAAGACACAGTGAGGATATGACTCAGTAATGGTAGTAGTGAATAGATTCTAAAAAATGGTGCATTTTATTCATTGCAGAAAAACGAGTGGTGCCACCCACATGGCCCACTTGTTTTTCAATGAGATTGTCAGGTTACATGGATTGCCTAAATCTATCCTTTCGGATAGGGATGTGAAGTTCACAGGACACTTTTGGCGTACTTTGTGGAAAAAAATGGACACACAACTAAGCTACAGTTCTTCATATCACCTGCAAACCGATGGGCAAACGGAGGTTGTAAACAGGAGTTTAGGAAACCTGCTACGAAGCCTGGTCAGAGAGAATTCATGGATGTGGGATCGAGTGCTTTCACACGTAGAGTTCAATTACAACAACTCGCCTAATCGCAACATAGGTTTCATCCCATTTCAGATCCTGTACGACATGCATCCTTGTGGAGTGCATGAATTGTGGGATCTTGGACTACAAGAATGGCAAAGCGCGGATGGAGAAGATTTTGCTAACGTGATGAGATATTTGCATGAACAGGTAAAAATTAAATTGTAGGACAGCAGCTTAAAGTATAAACAGCAAGTAGATTTGAAGAGAAAGGAAGTACAACTTAACATGGGGGATGAAGTCCTCATGCATTTGTGCAAATAACGCTTCCCTAAGGGCACGTACAATAAATTGAAGTATAAAAAGATAGGGCCTTGCAAAGTCCTTCGGAAATTTTCGGTGAATGCCTACGAGATACAGTTGCCACCCAGAATAGGCATTTCACCTATCTTTAACGTAGCAGAC
Organism: Pinus taeda; assembly: GCA_000404065.3. NCBI lineage: Eukaryota > Viridiplantae > Streptophyta > Pinopsida > Pinales > Pinaceae > Pinus > Pinus taeda. The sequence continues at coordinate 19,107 of APFE030242994.1, forward strand.
TTGTTCCCCTATATGGCTGGCCCATAAGAGAAGGAAGAAGATGGAACCACACGACCTACACAGAATACCCAGGATGGAGGAGAAGCTTAGAAGAGACAGATGACTTACGTTCAACCTCCCGAGATCAAAAGCATTATCGACACTAAGGTCGTTAAATGAACTCAGCGGAAGGAGTATGATCAATACCTGGTCAAGTGGAAGAACCATCCTATTGAGGATAGTTCACGACTTGATGCTAGGTAGATTGAACGGACAGGTTCTTCAGTCGAGAAGCTCATGGACTGGAGCCATGATTTCTTTTTTTCCCCGGGAGCCTGATGCAGGAGCATCCAGCTTACCATGACTAGGTGAAGTCTCTGCTAGGTTGGAAAGTTGTTTGAGTATTTGGATTGTTTTTTTTATGTTTATTTTATCAGGACATGGGATAGGATTTTATTTTGTTTTACTTTTAATTGTTGTGTTAGTAAAAGTTAATAGTCAGTTAGGGTTGTTATTTGTCCCATAGCAATAAACAACAGTTTAATAATTGTTCTGTCAACTTAAGGAGGAAAAGACAAAATTGTCTAAATGAAGATCTTGTCATGTAAACCGAACTGAGAGCTAGAAGTTACACAACTATATTATTTATGTTCAATTGAAAGCAATTATAGTTTCAATTATCTGTAAACAAAAAAATTTATAAATGTAGCAATGTAAAACAGGGAAAAGGTTCAGCAGTTTCAAAATCAAGAAATAAAACAGAGACAGATCATTTTTCTAACTGTCCCTCTGTGTCATTGCCTACTTACTATACTATTGTATTTTCATTCATTGAATTGTTAAGAACAATGCTGGCAGATAGAGAACGACCACTGTAGGCTGTGTTTCCTTGTGTTCTCATCAAAAAACAACATCTGATTCATACATACGTCCAAAATCAGAGTGAAGATAAAACGAATCGAGCCGACAGCCAAAACAGTGAAGCACAACAAGTTGACCGAGAGGATAAAATTGAAAATAGAGCGCCGGAGGAAACAAACCATAGTAGAGGTACTTTCGAACGAATCTTCATATTTTCATAAGCAAACAGAGATAATAACATTATGTTCACATTGCTATTGATTCAAGAAATATAGATGCATTACGTTCATTTATAAACAAAAACAAGTGCAAGCATCCACAAAATGGACAAACCCTAGTCTAGGGTTTGATAACAGTGAACACCCTTAACCCAAACGAACAGCCAACCAGAACAAAAACTAAAGCCAGACATAAGCTTCATCTTCAAAAGCGATTTAGACTAAACACGAAGGCAAAACAACGAGCTACAAACCCTACAGAAAATTAAAGACGCTAACAGTACATTGACAGACTTTAAGAGCCAGAGCCTACTAACAGAGGGCTGCCACATTTGGGAGACCGAACCCATAAGGAATCTGTGTACCCAGGTTGAGCCATTGACCCGCACAAACCAAACAAAGCTTAGTCAGCATACCTATACCGTGAGACTTAAACATCGAAGCAAAATAGAAGCAGAAGGGATATATAACTTACCCGAGTATGACCAGACCAAGGAGTTCATGGAACAAAGCTGCTGACGAATCGAAGGAGCCTGAGACAGAAGGAGTAGGCTTGGTCAGTGTCAATGCCAGACGAAGGTCGAGTTAAATCAAGGAGAGGACCATTTACCTGTTTGTAGTCGCGGAAGTCCATCACCCTATTACCTGAGTTCAACGGCACCAGAAGTTAAACCACTTTACATACTGAGTAGAGACCAAAGGCAATAATAACAATAGCAAGTGATAATCATCGAACGAGAGACTAGATTCTAGAACCAAACCACAGTAGAACAACAGAATGAGATCAAGAAAATTACTGTTTGGGAAGAGTTTGAGCAAGTGCACCTCCAGAGCCAAGTCATACTCGTGCCATAGGAGAAGTCCACAGACAACTGCATAACCAAGTTTGGAAGGCCGGCATTCATTTACAACCATACCCAAAGAGAAACCAGATATTTCCATATGCATTGGAGTAAATACCATACAGAGTGACAAACAAACCCTTGCAGAGCTGCTCACCAAAACAGAACCATCGTGAATGACGGAGAAGCAGAACTATTTTGGGCAAAGACCAAACGGAGGGAACCAGGCCCGAGGACCGTAGTTGGGCATTGAATAATGCATTAAATCATTCCAACTTTTCAAAACAAAATATCTGTTATCCACATTACATACAACCACCGGAAACAACAAACAAACACACCACGCCATAAAGCCCGAAATAGGTGTAAAGCTGAGGTTACGTGGAAGCGTGGGCTAGGTCACATCATAATCTTATTCACGAAGCAAAATACTATTATAATTATAATACATTTTCCATATATAAATAATCATATAATATAATATTGATTAAAATATAAAATTGTTACATGATATTATGATCTTTGCATACGATGCAATACGTTTCATATATTGGTATTTTCTTAACGCTGATTTTTACATTGTGGTGTGTTTCATGACATTACTCTTAGATTATTTTATTAGACTATAATCTTATGAAGTTATTTTGATGGATTTTTGTTATGAGGTTTTTGTTTTATATGGAGTGTCTCAAATTTTTATCTTCATTGGTTATAATATATATTATACATTACATGGATGGGTTGGGTCCATTTTTTAATTTTAACAGGTAAGTACTTAGCATAGACATTTTGATGATCTTTGTTATGAGGTTGTTGTTCTATGGGTTATTTGTCAAATTTTTATTTTATTTTTGTTGCTACAATGATATATATATATATATATATAAAATAGAAATATAAATACATAGATAGATTGATGTAAGTCAAGGGAATTCTAATAGAAGAATTCCATTTCTCTTGTATATACTTAATTGAAATTAGTTACTTACATATTAATATTTGCAAAAACATTGCTTATTTGGGCTTATAATCTTTTTACCAAACATACACAGAAAACCTAACAGATATTACATTCTCAAATCGACATACGAGCGACCTTAGCCTACTCTCAAGACCAACACAAAAAAAGGCATTGTGCATTTCGAAACCATAAAAAACACAAGCATCACAGACAAGGGTAAACTAGCACAACCACATTAATAAATGTGGTTGATATACACCATAGGTGTAAACTTAATATATGTTATATTATAAACTTAATATTTTATATTTATATATTAATACATCAAATATAAGATTAATATAAAAAATCTAAATTTATAAAGTCAACTAATAAACCCAAAGGATTATTAATATTATAAACCCAAAGAATTAATAAACCTAAGGATTAATAAACCCAAGGAATCAATATTGAAAATCTACGGGAATAATAATAAACCATAGGAATTAGTATTAAAAACGTAACGGTTTATTAATATTACAAACCAAAGAAATTGATAAACCCAACACATTAATATTAAAAACCTTTGGGATTAATATTAAAAACCCAAGAGATTATTAATATTACAACCCAAACAAGGGGTCTTGGATTGACGGTGATCGAGTGCTCTGTTAAGGCACTCCTTGATGTGAAGTCATTGGTTCAATTCCCCACTCCGACCGGGGTGATGTATTGGACATGATGAAGATAGAGTCATGCCAAGCTTACAAAAAAAATATTAAAAGACCAAACATTAATATTTCTAGGGTTTAATATTATTCCCTTGAGTTTATAATATCAATCCCTTGGGTCTATTAATCTAAGGTTTCATATTCCTAGGGTTTAATATTATTCCCTTAGGTTTATAATCCCTTGGGTTTTTAGTATTAATCCTAAAAACTCTAAGATTATAAACCCTAATATATTATTATATATGATGGATTAATATTATTCCCATGGTTAACCATGATTGATTTTCATATTGATACAATGCAACGTTGGATCATGATTGACCATGATTAATTTATCGATACAATCTTTGTCGCAATGCAATGTTGGACCATGGTTGAGCATGGTTAACCATGATCATCCATGGTTGAACATGATTGATATTATAACCCCAAGCGAATAATATTAAACTCTAGGAATATGAACCCTTATATTAATAAACCTAAGAGATTGATATTATAAACCCAATGGATTGATACTAAGACCCTAAGGGATTATGAACCTAATGGAATAATATTAAACCCAAGGGATTAATATTATAAACCCTGAGATAAATATTATAAACCCTAAAATAAACATGGTTGACCATGGTTGATTTTCATATTGAGATAATCTTTGTAACAATGTGATGTTGGACCATGGTTGACCATGAATGATTTTCATATCAAGATAATCTTTGTCACAATGCGATGTTGGACCATGGTTGATATTCATTGTGAATCAGTGTTTGTTACAATGTGACATTGGACCATGGTTGACCATGATTGATATTATAAACCCAAGGGAATATTAAACATAAGGGATTAACACTAAAAACCCAAGGGATTATAAACCCAAGGGAATAATATTAAACGCAAGGGAATAATATAAACTGAAGATATATAAACCTAAATGTAAATATTATAAACCCAAAAATAAACATGGTAGACCATGGTTGACCATGGCTAATTTTCATATTGAGACAATTGTTGTCACAATATGATGTTGGACCATGCTCAACCATGACTGAACCCTTAGATTAATAAACCCTAAGGATTGATATTAAAAAGTTAAGGGAATAATAAACCCAAGGGTCTAATACTAAATCCCCAAGGGATTATGAACCCAAGGAACTAATATTATAAAGTTATATAAACCATAAGATAAATATAATAAAGACTAAACTAAACATGGTTGACCATAATTAGTTTTATAAAATATGGTTGACCATGATTTCCCATTTTTGACCATGATTAAACATGGTTGACTATGGTTGACCATGATTGATATTATAAACCCAAGGGATTGATATTATAAACCCAACAAAATAATAAACCTAGGGGATTAATAATAAAACCCCAAGGGATTATGAAATCAACAAAATAATATTAAACCAAAGGGATTAATATATTTATAAACCCAAGGTATATAAACCCTAAGATAAATATTATAAACCCTAAAATAAACATGGTTGACCATGGTTTATTTTAATATTGATACAATCCTTATCCAAATGTTATGTTGGACCATGGTTGACCATGAATAATTTTAATATCGAGACAATCTTTGTCATAATGCCACGTTTGACAGTGGTTAGCCATGGTTAATTTTCATATTGAAAAAGTGATGATGGACTATGATCGACCATGATTGACCATGATTGATATTATAAACCCAAGTGATGAATATTAAAAACCAAAGGGAATACTATTATACCCAAGGGATTAATATGAACCAAAGGTATGCAAAGCGTAAGATAAATATTATAAACCCTTAAATAAACATAGTAGACCATGGTTGATTTTCATATTGAGACAATTTTTGTCACAATGTAACTTTGGACCATGCTCGACCATGGTTGAACCCTTAGATTAATAAACCCAAGGGATTTATATTATAAACTGAAGGGGTTAATACTAAAACCCCAAGGGATTATGAACCCAATAGAATAATTTTAAACCCAAGAGACTAATATTATAATCAAAAGGTATATAAACCCTAAGATAGATATTATATATGTTAAAATAGTCACAATTGACCTTGATTGATTATATAAAATATGGTTGACCATAGTTGGCCCTGATTGACTATGAATGAACATGGTTGACTATGGCTGACCATCATTGACCATGGTTGACCATCATTAATATTATAAATTGAAGGTAATAATAAACCCAAGGGATAAATAATATAAACTGAAGGGACTATAAACTGAAAGGAAAAATATTAAACCCAAGGGAATAATATAAACCTTAAGATAAATATTATAAACCATTAAATATACATAGTTGGCCATGGTTGACTATGGTTAGTTTTCATATTGAGACAACCTTTATCACAATGCAATGTTGGACCATGTTCGACCATGGTTGCACCCTTTATATTAATAAACCCTTAGATTGTCAAAATTCAACATTGGATCATGGTTGACCATGCTTGACAATGATTGATTTTCATATCGAGACAATCTTTGTCGCAATGTGATGTTGTACCATGATTGACCATGGTTGATTCTCATATTGAGACAATCTTTGTCACAATGCGGCATTGGACCTTGGTTGATCATGATTGACCCTCGATGTCCATGATTAAGCCCCGATGATCATGATTGACCATAGTTGACAATGGGTGACCATGATTGATATTATAAACCCAAGCGAATAATAAAATCATGGGATTAATACTAAAAACCCAAGGGTTTATAAACTGAAAGGAATAATATTAAACCCAAGGGAATAATAAACCCAAGGGATTAATACTAAAACCCCAAGGGTTTATGAACCCAATGGAAAATTATAAAACACAAGAATTAATATTATAAACCCTAAGATAAATATTACAAGTCTTAAAATAAACATGGTTGGCCATGGTTAATTTTCATGTTGAAACAATACTTGTCACAATGCGATGTTGGACCATCGTTGACCATTCTTCATGATGAATGATTTTCATATCAAGACAAGCTTTGTCAAAATGTGACATTGGACCATGGTTGACCATGGTTGACCATGGTTGACCATGGTTGATTTTCATATTGAAACAATCTTTGTCACAAAGCGACATTGGACCATGATTGATCATGATTGATTTTGATAAACAAAGGTTGACATATTAATCTAAATGCTTATAATGTTAACCATGGGGTTTATTAGTCACTTGAGTTTATTAGTCCTTTAGGTATATAATATCAATCCCTTGGTTTTGTTAATCTAAGGGCTCATATTTCTAGAATTTAGTATTATTCACAGGATTGATAATATTAATCCTAGGGTTTAATCCCTTGGAATTTTAATATTAGTCCCTTGGATTTTCAATAGTATTCCCTTGGGTTTAATATTAATCACAGGGTTTAATGTTATTCCATTGGTTTTATAATCCCATGAGTTTTTAATACTAATCCATTAGGTTTATAGTAGTATTCCCAAGATTTATGAAATTAATCTTAGGGTTTATTGATAGTGTTATAACAATCCATTGGGTTTATTGCTCGCTCTTGATTGTTGAAAATAAGAATTAGATATGTTTTTTTATTTTAAATTATAATATTAATGAAATAGTTGAATAATAGAGAGATAAGTAAATTCTTCATTTAAAGCATTATGCTTAATAAAATTATATAAATGGAAATTATTTCAGTAAAAATCACAGCGGCATTTTTGTGTCTACGCATTTTGAACCATCTGTTGGAAATAATACTGAGAGGGGGGTTGAATCAGTATTATCAGATCAGTAAAACTTTTTCATTTTCATACTCAGATACATATACGCAACTTCAGTTAAGGATATCCACGTATATACGCGACTGTGTTAAATGAAACCAGTGTATATGAAGTAATCTTATGATTCAGTTAGCTTATCTTCAGTAAATTTTTCAGAACATTATTAACCATATTAACAATAAACAGGTGCAGTAAAACAGAACAGATCATCACACATAAAGAGCACACATGAACACCATGATATAAGGTGGAAACCCAATGTGGGTGAAAACCACCTACTGCAATTTGTTTTTATCTTCCATTAATAAGAAACTTCTTTTACAATGTACTGGTGCAGTCCTTTACCAGTACGCAGGCTTCTACTTGCAGAAGGCTACAACCTTCTTGGCTCTTGTACTAGCGGATCCACTTACTAGTACGTAGGCGCTGGCCTACTGAAGGCTCCAACCTTCACTCGTTTTCCAGCTGCTCCTGGAAGGGAGCTACAACCCCCTGGCTCTTGCACTGGCCAATATGTTTACCAGTACGTAGGTGCCGGACTACAATCATCCAGGGACCATGTTTCATACATTTTCATACTGGATCCATGAAGCACACCATCATAATCTGAATCACCACTCTCTGAATCACCCAATTCTGAAACCCTGTCACCAAAACAGTCTACTTAACTCTGCAACAGCAACCAGATCCAACATCAACTTCAAATGTCATACTTCACATTGTATACGCTACTTGGACAAGCCCAACCTGCGTGTATACGCGCTTTCACCCAAGACAACCCACGTACATATCTGCAAATTCTAACTCATATCTCTGTAGCTATTTTAGACATCAGCACATACCCAGATCATACAATCAACATGCGTCAATAGGTCTAGTCTATCCATAATCAAACCATATAATGATAATCATTCCAAGCCTTAAGATCCTGATCCATTGTTCATCATCCTTCACATGAGTTCTTCCTTGGTTCAGATCAAGCAAGACATCACCAACCCATAACCAGCATCTAGATCTCACACTTTATCAGATGTTCATCACTTGCTCACTCTTGCACCCCCATTGGCCTAATGATCTTCTCCTTATATAGGTTTAGGCTTCTCTCAATACCATGGTCCAAAACCATGTGGAACCAATACCTTGAACCCAATACTTGGGGTGAACACTTCGGACCAAATACCATGGACCAAATACCACGGACCAAAACTTAGTTTTCTAACATGTACGCGCCTTTCATTCTGTGAACCTGCAGGTGTACGTATATGCGCCTTTTGCTCTGATTACCCGCGTATATATGCACTTTCATCACAGTCAACCTGCGTATATCTCTCTTTTGATCTATCGCTCTAGACTGCCATCAGATTAAGTTTCCATCACCTGTATCACACCTCTGAGTGAGTTTCCATCAAGGAAAACACCTAAATCATAATGCCAACAATCTCCCCCTTTGGACTTGATGGCAACCACTATACCAAGTCACTCTCCCCCTTTGACATCAAGGGCAAAGGGCGGACCAAGATATTCTCTTCTTTGATAAACATTCTTCTGTCCATACTCCCCCTGAGTACATGCTGAAGTTTCTGATTGAGCTCCCCCTTTGTATATGCCAAGGTGTACCAATCTGTTCATGCTCCCCTTGACTGTAGGA